>JAAIXJ010001835.1:258839-297960 GCA_013403705.1 Heliconius hermathena | reverse complement strand
AGAAACGTTACCTTTCCTCTTAAATCATTTTCGCACACGGTTGCCGGTAATTTAAAATTCGAGCTATATAATATAAGACACGTTACGTCATCCCAACTAAATATATTCTTAAACATATGTAATATATTTTTCATTATAAAACCCTTGTAGCGTTATTGTAATGCGATGATATTGGGTTCAAATGACAGTTGGGGAAATTTTTCTTTTTCATTCACCATCCGTCAACCATCCAATTTTTATATCGATCTAAATATCTATGACCAATTATAATTTTTTCTGAAAAGATAAAACAAAAATGATGAACTAACTTAAAAAAAAAACTAAGGCCTCGTAAATGAAAAAAGTACTTTAGTTAATTGATTATAGTACAATATATTTTAAAATAAATATAGGTTAAAAAAAATACCATTTCATTCATTAATACAGTACCACACAAAAATCTTACAAAACAAAAAAAGTAGTTGTTATTATTATTTACAGCCTCGTTAAGAGATCTGCTAATAATATTACCTCCGTAATCCTTTTGTAGGATTCCACGTCATTGTCGTAATTGCCTGTCATTGTATCAGTGGCTGGAGTAGAGGCGACCCTGCACCACTCTGAGCAAATGCAATTGATAAGCGAATACCTTATTAAAATTATTGCGTATATCTCTAATAGGTTTGGTTTGTTATAACGTGAAAGGAATTATTATACTGTTTTTTTCTGCACACGGCAGGGTAGGCAGAGGGAACCTAATGTTATGACATTGAGTTCCCCATTTTCTGCCGAATTCTTAAGTAGCGGAAGTCAATGCCGGGCTTTGTCTTGTCACCGGAGTGAAGAAATGAAAATATTAAATATTTTATTTCCTCGAGTAGGGATCGAACCCACAACTAGTCGCGTTAAACTGTCACACACTTGTGCCCCTGCGCCACGACTGTCCTCTATATATACTGTATTGTTATGTACATATTGTTAGCGAACTCGAATAAAAGAGGGAAGATGTTGGTGAAAAAGATGATAAAAGCAGTGGAATTGTGTCAATCGGGGTTCGTAGGCAACGGCCCTTATTAGAAGGAAACTAGTGTAAAGTGATCCCACTCAAAAATTGGGCGTAAAGTAAAAAATGGAGTGTCTTAATACTAGGCTCACTCTGTCTACATTGCTTTATGTGTGAACGTGAAGCTACCGGAACCTACTTTACCTACAGAGACTCCGACATGCAAATCTTGTTACTTAAATTATTACACGAAATGTTAATATATTAAGCAGCCAAAGTAATAAAAAAAAGATAAAAATTGTGTTGTTAGTTTACTTAACTGATAGATTTCCTAGTAAAAGTACAATTTTACAGTTAATGCTCTATATCTATAATATAATGTAAAATTATTTGTATTTTACAGTTATTCGCATTTATGAATATTTAAACCAATATCTTTAAATATTAATTGAATATTTTTCCAAACTACTTAACACGTTTCTTTTATTTTATTTAAAGAAAAAATACACAATCTATCATTGAACTACCCCTATACGTATAATAAATAAAAACTTTTACATTCTTGTCATTGTCCTAATTATTCTATATAAATCCATGAAATAAAGAATGTTTCTTTAATAAAATGCTTTATGTATAATATTTTTCTTTTATAATTTTTATCGATCTCAATTAACATCACAATGACTGTTGGAAGGATTGGCGTTTCTCCAAAAGCATTCTTGATTCTAAATTATAGGAATCGACGACTGACAATAGACTAAGCTATTGATTTCTGTTTTTATATAAGAACAATGTAATAATAGATCGTATTTTTCTTTTAAATATGGGGCTCCTGTTTGTAAATGAAAAACAAAATTAATAATAATTAAATGTATGAATATAATAATTATTTGGCCGAGTTGTCTTAGTATGTAGAGTTTGTACATTAATTTTAATTTCTATTTTGACTGCTTCGCAAAATTCATCTCTTCAAATATCTAGGATTTTTAGGAAATCTACAAAAAAATATCATCTTATGTGTACTCCAAAAATACATTTAGTATAATATATAAATTATTATACAATTCATCAATCAATCAGTTTCACGCTGTATCCCACACAGCAGAGTAGGCAGAGTGTGTGGTTTAACACCTAGTGTCACTCCGTTCACACTTTCTGCCGAATTCTGGAGGCATTGCTTGCTACGTGGCGGGACTAAGTTATAATACGATACCGTATATTCTGCTATTATTATTAAATTCAATACCGGGAAATAAAATGTCGTACTCATTTCTATCCGTGGGATAAATAATAATAGATCCATCTAAATCTATTTATCCTATTTTATTTTCTTCTATTATATTAAATTTGTTAAGTTTTACCACTCAACACGCAATTTCTCGTAATTTGGGCGATGTGTTGGGAGTGTATTAACACTAGGTTCCCTCTGCCTACCCTGCTGTGTGCGGTTTACAACGTGAAGCTGACTTAGTTTAATTTAATAACATTTTAAATGCAAATAATTTTCAAATTGTGTCATTGCTATGTCAAAAATGGACCAAGATCCTTTTTTTCAACTTCCCGCTGTATTCCGCAAATAGCAGGGTAGGCAGAAAGAATCTAAGACACTCCGCTCCCCGCTTTCTTGCACTCTGGAGGGATTGCGTGCTGAGTGGTGGAACTCGCCGCGCTTTGCTTTGGCACCAGAGTGAAGAAATTATAATATTAAATATTAGATTTCCTTAAGTTGTAATCGAACCCATAAACTGCCGCGCTTACACTCACACGCTTGTGCCCCTGCGCCAAGACTGGCCTCAAAAAAATTCGCCATAAAATAAACAAATAAACATTATTTGAAGAATTTCAAAAGTTTCATTCGTTACCACTAAGCCATACGTGAACGTATGGCTTATTTTGTTCAGGCGCTCTGACCACTAAGCCATACGTTCGTTTTCCAGGAGGCGCGGGTTCGAGTCCCGCTACGTTCAAATTTTTATACGTTTTCTAAATAAGTATTTAAATATATTTGCGAATTAGAGTCCAGTCGTTGCGCAGGAGCACACAAAATGTGACTGTAAACGGGACTTGTGCGTTGCAGTAGTTCACTTTTGCCCCAGCGCCTCGACTGGCCTCCTTTAGGGAGAGTAATTGCCGTCATAAATAATTTTATCTATTTTTTGTTCATTTTGACGATTTTATTGTCTGAACTCAAATTGGCGTTATCAGTTACAAGTTACAACAGACACAACTTTGTCGAAAACTTAATAAATAAAACTACAAGCCCAAGCTTCAGAGACACCAAATTTATAATCAAACTTTGTACCATCATAAACACATAAATCAAATCTATTTTCCTAGACCTTTATCGTAGTTGTGAACTTTTTCAATTCTTAAACTAAAATAGCGAGTAAACATTCTGTAAAGCAAAGTTGTTTCAAGTCAATACTTATACGCGGTCCGTGACGCGGCGAACATATGGAACTGTCTCCAAATAGAAATAAAATTGCGAGAACCTTTTTCATTTCCGTACAACTGTTGATATAATTCGAAATCAAAATGTAGGTATTTCTTACTCAAAAATATAAATAATGTAGACCAACAATAGATAATGAAGACAATTCACTTATTAAAACTTTAAGAAAATTTCATTGTGATTTTTGTTTCTTTTTTCAGGTAAGTTCCTCCTACAGATCAATTTTGTAAAGCGACACCCACTCAACAAGTAAGTCAATAAGATTTAATTTTGATCTCTTAAGATTTCAATTAAAACGCAATATAGATTAATCACAAGTTAATTTTAATTAAAGATCTGTTTTCAAATAAGTAAAATAATTTTACAGTAAGAAAATAAAAATAAAATCAAATAAATCAGCTTTATGTTATATCCCGCATACAGAAAACAGAGTAGAAAGAACCTAGTGCTTTTGCCTTGGTGTAAGAGCGAAGAAATGATAATATTAAGAAACACCGAATAATCATTCCCTCGAGTGGGATCGAACCCACAACCTGTGCCACAACAGCCTATAGTAAGAATACATACAAGTATATTTGCTTTATTTCACCTGAATCTAAACAATAATTCCTCGACATATTCTGTCTTGTCGACGTTTATTTTGGAACCGACTCTTCTGTCTTGTAGACGTTTATTTTGGAAATTGTACATTTTAATCGCGCATTTTCTTTAAAAACTATTCTTCATAAGGCATTTTGTGTATTTTCTTCTAGAAACCGAAATTGGTAGCCATTGCGTGTTGACTGGCGGAACTCAACGCCGCGCTTTGACTCAACACCAGAGCGAAGAAATGAAAATATAAAAAATTCCTTTTCCTCGAGTGGAAATCGAACCCACAATAACTTTGTGCCCCTGCGCCGCGACTGGCTTCAATAATCTACACTTTATTTTAAATTTATAAACATACGAATATAAAGAAAGAATCATCAATCCTCATCCATGTGGAAGCTCATATAGTATGATAAATACGAATATAGGAATCGAGAATATAAAATAATATTATCTATTTAGACCTTACGATATTATTCACAATTTTATTTATCATTATAAATATATTTTAAAACACTTAAGAATCCTTGCAATGTCATTTAAAATACTTTTGAGTTTTATGTATAACTTAGATTTCATTTTAACCCGAAGCATGCTATGGAAATTTGTGTTCACAAAACACAATCTACTACTAAAAAAAACCTTTATCATTATAGGTATAAGGAATATTATTGTATGTACAAACGATGTTATGGTCCACAGTGCAGAATGTATTACACATTCTGCGCTTGCAGCTGCTGTCAGGGAAACAGTAAGATTTGGCCTTCCAAGTGAATATTGAATTTAAAACTACGGTTTTGTTTTTGAATATTTTGTAGAGAAAAGATAAATGAGAGAAATCTGTTGCGTCAATTTATAAATTATTTTAAAGAAAGCAATAACTAGGTACAGAATTTTAAACGATATATTTAAAAAAAATTCTTGACTATGGAAAACAATTGAAATGTACGAGCTTATAGCTTTTCTTTATAGGATTCTATTTGTAACACTATCTTAATACAAAAATTTTCGAGGAATCACAAGTCACTGGCCACTGCGCCATGTCGGCCTCAGGCAGGCTAAATTGCTTTTAAATTAAATAATAAGCTCTGTAAATAGTATTTAAGTATTTTTGTGATACAATGATACAATCTTTAGAGATTGAAGCCTTTAAATTTTATAGAAATAATAAAAAGATAAGATTTATAAAAATATTTATTGGAACCTAAAATCCAAACTGCAGAACGATTAAGCAATAGGAAATGTTATTTAATTACCAAATAACGTGTTCACCAAGTTTTACAGCACAACGGTTTGTTAGATCTAACTAAAGGATTATACACAATAACATCTAAAACTGACCAGCTGTAAGTAATGGCTTCTTTTCAAAACGCGAGGGTAAACGCTGCGAACTCTACTACTTATCGGTCGAGTATTGTAAATTGATATGGATTGCGCTGTTGAATGGAACCGTTAGGGTGATGTATGGGGTAATATGCGGCTGAAGGTGACTTAGTCTGCCGTTTGACCACGGTTGTACAAGTGCGATAGACATTATTTGAAAAATGTTAACTGGCAATTGAAATATTGCTTAGTATCGATATCCTGCTCCGATTTTAACGCGATTACACATGATATAAGATAAATTTATGTGTGAAAAAGTTCTAAGACAATTTTAAGGATTAAAAGCTTGTTTTTAAACATTTTTAAAGTGTTAATCCACACTTAGGAAAGAAAAATACTTATTTAGAAAACGTATAAAAATTTGAACGTAGCTTGATGAGAACGTATGGCTTAGTGGTCAGAGCGCCTGGTCGGTTTCCAGGAGGCGCGGGTTCGAGTCCCGCTACGTTCAATTTTTTATACGTTTTCTAAATAAGTATTAAAAGCTTGTTTTTTAACTATTTATTCCTTAAAAGTGCTTAGATTTGTAGTGCTGATTTTTGCGGAAAAGTGGGGAGCAGAATGTCTTAACACTCGGCTTCCACTGCCTACCCTGGAACAGGATACAGCGTGAAGTTGACAAAACATATAAAGATACATACTAAAATATGTCTTGACAGATTCAAAAATTTGGCATGTCCCTGTGTACAGTTGAGAATTCCGAGAATACGATATTAAAGTTTTTCAATGATCGCCTACGTATCTGTCGCTAGCCTGTGACATACCCTAGAAGTCACTAAGACCATATGTTAAAAGAGGTAAAATCAATCCTATATCAAAGTGAGTGGGAGTTAAAATGGCGTCCTTAGTCAACTTTTATCATCTTGCAAAGTTTCAAACGTTTCCGTTTATTTTTAAGCGGTCTCCTAACTTTCAGGACATACATACATACACATATCTCTCATAGACTAAATAACATATGGTAGAGCCTTTATATGATATCTTACAGTTGCTACTACTACAGCGGTAGCGAAGACGATATGGTCAAAAGGCTGATCTGTAGCGCAACAACGGCAACGACGAAAGGCATCGTGGAACATAATTTAAAAATGGCCATTAAAGATAGAAACGAAGTGGTGAATGGAAATATCCACTTTAGTAGAAATTATGACCACTTCTGTTATACTTTCCACATCTTGATTTCATCCTCCGATGGGCACTTTGAGTAAAAAAACAAAACTATATATAAATTGTATAATTGTAATAGGTATTAAGTTGATAGATAATAAGTAAAATGTTTACAAAAAGGCAATCTTAAAATATCTGGACTTTTTAGGAATTAAATATCTAGATAATTATCTCTAGTTATAAACCTAGTTTAAGTAGCAGATAAATATAAAACTGTTGCTTAGCTGATAATTATGAAAAAGTTAAAAAAAAATACTGACCACGTGTCTGTCATACATAATATTTTCAAAAATATATTGAGATGCAACTGTCAATATATATATTTTTAATACTTTTGCCTTAAGGAGTATTTAGGGCTTAAGATATAGATTGCATGAATAGCTTTTTGGTTTTATTACCGGCTGCATTACCCCAAACGTAAAATCTCACAGGACATGATTATGTGGAAGTAGCTGAAATAAACAAGTCGGGCCGTTTCCACGTCATTTAATAATCTAATTTTTGTGACCGCGAAAGCTACTGAGCTAAGTCTATATTAATAGCATAATGTCACGAAATTAGGCGCTGCGTATTGTAACTGATATCCCAAACACCTTTGAAAATATTATTTAATAAATAATATTTTGGCTCGTGATGTGTCTAGTGGTTATAACCGTTTATAGTCGTGATCGTGAAGAACCCAAAATCTTTTAGAGATTCAGAGGTAACAGTATTAAGGATTTTATATTATGCCATTAGAAGGTATCGCTTTAAGATATTTGCCATCAGAAGTTGTTCTTGTGTCAGTTATTTAGATAACTGGAAACTCGACAATATGACATTGTCATAACTCAAAGCTCGTCCGAAGAAAAGCCAAGAGCGCGTCCTATCTTCCTCTCCACTATAACTGCGAACTAGTTATAATAAAAGGAAGAAAGAGTACGGGCACCGCCCCGCCCTACACCGTGAATTCCTACCAGACTGCGGCTGCAACAGTCTTATTGAACTCTCCGGGACGTTTGTGTGTGATCTTTCCGAAGGTACTTGTTACGCTTGTTTATATTAAGATTGTATTAGAATGGTGATTCGTGATGTTAATTGATTTGTGAGATCAATATAAGTCGTTGGAACGAACGCACTACCGCAAGGCGGCCGATATGTTAAATAAACGCACGGCACACACCCCACAGTCGTGTCTCGAACCGTAGGCGGACACTACTACATACACCAGAGTTCCAGGACATAAAATAGCACCACACACCCGTATGAGACAGGCGGACACTACTACATACACCGGAGCTGGGACATAAAATAGCACCACACACCTACTAGTCGTATACCAAGTCGTAGAAGTGGTATATAATATGTCAATGACCAACGCCATACAAGCACAGCTTACGTATCGCGAGCGTACTGCGAGACGGCATCAGCCACGACATAGTTAATGTCGCTATAACAGTTCGCATAAGCCCATCACGTCAGCCTTCGCGACGTCAAGCAACATTCAATATCATAATATTGGTCAAAGATCACTTGGATCCACAATATGTGTCGCCCCTACACATATATTGCCTTTATAAGAAATTCGATCCTAAAAGATCGTGCCATCATAGGCTTCGAATTATTATATTATATTTATAATATGTTTGGTACGAGTCTTTATGTGCATCATATTTATTAGTACCGTAGTACTTAAGAGTTCGACTCGACCGCTGCCTTCCAGCATCACCACCACCTATATAGACAGAACGACGGTCGCGACACTCGGGACGACAATACACGAACTCGTCTCGATTAATATTTTATTCAAAATATATAGTTTGTATTATACATAATTAATTATGTTATTTATGTGTATTGCCATGCATATTTTATTTATTTATTTATTTATTTATTTTAAACTTATACTCAAGGTACATACTGTTACAGTATCTCAACTCTCAACTCTAGGTTCCCTCTGTCTACCCTGCTATAGAGAAAGCCATGAAGCTATTAAAACCACAGGTAAACGAGAAACCGATTTCCGAGATTCCTCTAGAAATGATGCCTCACATTAAGCTCAAATAAACACTAATCAAATTCTATTTACGACGCATACAAAAAGGCTTTGCCGCTCAATCTTATTTGAATAAGAGAACTGCCTATGAGAGATTTCAAAAGCAAATACTTTGCTATACGATTCTCAACTTTATTACCATTTCGCAACAATTGTTGCAATGCGGAATGATGAAATATTATATATTCGTAGCGAATAATTCAGTCCACAATACAATATAGATGCCATTAACGATGTCATATTTAAAGGAAAGAAATATAATCTTAGTATTCACAGAACTTTTATGGAAAATAAGTGATGGAGTTATTAGTAATTTATTTTTTTGTATTGTTTCGTTTTTACTATTAAAATTATTGTGTAATATACTTTCGTCCTACTTATAAAAAGAACATGGAATCTAATTGATAACCATCTATTATAGCGTAAGTCATCATGGCGCTGTGGGACAGAATGGTAAACACAATTGTTGTATGTTTGATTTTTTTTCAGGAAATAAATTATTTTCTCAAGATCTCGAAGTAGAGCAAAAGTGAAGAACGAAAAAGAAACATCTTGACACTAGGTTCTCTCTGTTTATCCTATATTGCTAAATACAACGTGAAGTTTAAAAAAAAGTATCGTTTATCATTATTAATATGTATACTGTTAATTGAATAAGTATTTGATATTGTTTTCTTTTTGTTTTTACTATGTTTGCTGATTCCAACGCTCACATTGATTAATATGTATCTATTTAAGATAACTAACTCTGTATTTCTCTTTAAGTGAAATGTAATTTCTTTTGAGAAATAAACAAATTCTTTAACCACAAATAAAAATACATTGTTAATAATTGTAATTTATATTGTTAATAATAATTACATGCGAAATGTAACTCGTAGGTTACAGATAAATAATAGCAGGTACGTGTGTACAGGTAGGGTAGCCCCGGCCCTTATTTTTTTTTATTTTAACCTTTTCAGGAATCATGTCTTTGAAAATATACGTGACTTCTAGTTGTCGTAAATATTTTGTTGTGTTCTAATCATCCAAGTTCGATATAAAAAGATCCATTAACTATAACGGAAATTTACGTTTCGTTTCTGTACCTATACAATTTGTAATTTTTATGCCAGTTTTTATGTATTGACATGCTTTATAATGCATGTAACGAAGTAAATGATCAATTAATAGGTTATTTTTTAGTTTCACTCTGTTTCCCGCACAAAGCAGGGTAAAGAGGGAACCTGGAAACGTAGTGTTCAGATTTTCCGTCCCCCACTACCCTTCTGTTCCTCATTTGTATTAGGTGACGCAATATAAACTCTAAACTTAAGAATTATAGAGGAGTAATTATTAAAAAAAATTGTGAAGAGATCCTAGGGGGAGGTCTATGGCCAACAGTGGGCGTCGAAAAACTCATATTATGATGGTGATGATGAGTTAAAAAACTTGTGTTGATATCTCAATATATATAAAAATATTAATACTATTTAAATATAAAAATATTGAAGATATTTACTATACTTTCATAGATAATTATTTATATTTTTTTCCTAAGATACAGCTATTCTTGCTTACGTAATAAAACTTAACTACTAATTGTACGTTTAGCGTGTTTCATTAATATGCTTAATGAATCTGTGAGAAAAGTAAAATATTGCAAACATATTTTTCCTGTTGGCTCCTTTCTGAATTCGAGAAACTGCGTGTTGAGGGGCAGAATACACGGCTTAGCACTATTTGTACCAGAATGAGGAAATGACTCTCCTCCGAGTAGGGATCGAACTCATTACCACCAGACTTGCAGCCTCAAAGCGGAAAACGGACTATAGAGGGCTGTAACACTAGATTCTTCATACAAGAAAAATGAAAATATTTAATATCTTTAATAAATATTAAACTAAGTTAAATTTTGAACACACAACCATCGTGAAAATATAGACACGTTTCAACGTTGTCGGAAATTGTAGGATCAAACAAATTATTTATTCATCGAATTATATAATCTCACAATTCTCGAATAAAATTTACAAACTAACGGGCAATTTCTTCAAAATCAGCCTTCCAAACCATTGAATAATAGACAGGTTTGCTTTACCAAAGTAGGCCTGAGAAGGTCGCCCCGTGTCGATATCCCTTTTCACGGAGATTAATCTTTTGCTCCGAGATTAAATCCCGCGCTGTCTTATATCAATCAAGACTAACGCTGACAGTTTTTGCGGACTATCTGATCTATCCGAAATCTGAAATGGCTGTTTAGTATGATAGATATTTATTTCATTTAAAAGTTTAGTGTAAACGACGCGGAATTTGCTGTTTCCATTTTTGGGATTGTTAGTTTTTTCTGAATTATTAAAATGTTTTTTTTTTTTAAGTTGTTTTGTTGGAAAGGATATATTATTTTTATAAGTAAACCCTTGTCCCTTGATTATGTTTAAGCAAAAAAAAAGTTTTTTATCACGTTAATCTTCACACAAAAAATTACACCTTACCCAATTTCCCTGGATAGCAAACTGTGAGAGATGACGAAGTTTGCACTTCCCAAACGAAAACTGACTGAAATGAAATTGATGATGAAATTTCCCGTGTTTAGCTCTACATCTGACAATAAATATATTTCAAAGAAAATATCGTTAGGGCAGTTGATTTAACCCGGCTGAATGAACTTCTCAAATGAGAATTTATTAATTAATAAATGATTTTTTTACGTAACAACATAAATTTAACTTATGCAAAATAAATAAGCAAAAGATATTTTTTTAGCCTCACGCTGTCTTCTGCATATAGCAGGGTAAGCAGGGGGAAGCTGGTGCCAAAACACTCACGCCGAAACACGCCGAATCCACAAGGCACTGCGTGTTGAGTGGTGAAACTTAACGCCGCGCTTTGCCTCAGTACCAGAGCGAGAAAATCAAAATATCAAATACTTCATTACTTCTAGTGCTAATATAATGGAATCCACAACCGTCATCGTTGTCATCATATTAAGTTACACAATTGTGCCCGTGCACAACGATGGCCTCAAAGGACATATCGATATTTTAGATATATCCTTTGAGGCCATTTGAAGTGGATAAAGGAATATATTGACACAATGCTCTCTCCGCCTATCGTATTCCATGCAGTATACAACGTGTAACCGTAAAAACAACATAATAATAAACCCTGTCTAAGCTAATCAATATATCATACAAAGTAAGAAATACCATACTATAACTTACTTAGTTTAGGCGGCGAGCAGGAATTCTATGAGAAATTCTGATGTGATCTGATAATCTGTGAACTTCATGTAACTAACCAGAAACTTTGATTCGATGCAATCCTTCATGATAAATTCTTGTTGGATATAATCTGATAGAGGTGGAAGAATAATTAGAATGAAGATGTCAATGAAATATTTTCCATTTTTCCCTTTCAAGGTTTCCGCACCTCTTAAGGAAAAAAGGAACTTTTATACGATCACATTGTTGCCTGTCTACCAGGTTGACCTAGAATTATGACATTGGGCAGTTAGCATTTACAGGTAGTACTAGTTCTGAAATAAATATATTTGTAGTTAAATCCTAAAAAATAATAGCCTTAAAAGGGGGCAAAATTTGTTATTGAAGCCACTAGTTCAAGTGAGGTATCGGATGAAAAGGCAGGTATTGGAAGCCGGATTTCAGAAAAATCTCTAGACCTTCAAATTTTGTACAGAATCCTCGGTGGACGAGCCCGACTCGCTCGCATTTGTCCGATTTTTTTTGTAATGCTGGATGCATTAAGGAAGAAGAAAAACAATATATTTTTTTAAATAATGGCTTATTCTTTTAGTTTTAATGTGCGTGGAGGTTTAGTTTTAAAGAGACATGGCAAGTAGGAATTGAAGACGATATTAAACTATCTAAATTTACATTTTTGTATATATAAAATAAATGATTTGCCGGGTGTTATTTGTAGTACTAGCAACCCAAACTCGACTTCGCCCGCTTAAACTTAATGTTATATATTATGTAGCCAAATTCAAGCTAAATATTTTTACATAAATTGTAACCTATGTGTTAGTATGATATAGAAGCTATATTACTGTAAAATTTAATCAAAATCCGTTCGGTAGTCTATGCGTGAAAGTGGATCAAACATCCCTCCTCACAAATTTTCTTTTTTTCTTATTTTCTACATTTCGCAATCAAATTACTTTACAGGCATTGCAGAAAAATCCTGAATACGGCACATAAAAAATAATAAAACATGTCTTTGTTGTCAAAACAGGCGAGCTCTGTTTTTCTAAGATTCTGTTTTAGATAAGATGAGTTTATTTCGCACAATGAATGTCGACGGGGTGAAGTAACAAGAGAAAAATATGCCAGTTCTTTCTATGACGAACCAAGTCTGTATTAATAATTTTATTTAATATTTATAAGATAATTATCCTTCATAATAAATTCTTGTTGATTCTCTAGATAAAGACACAAGTAAATAAATATTTAATTCAACTTCAACTACAATAATTTTAGATACACATTTGTGTATATGATTTGGAGATGGAGAAATTATTTCACAGTAATCAAATAATAATATTTTAAGAATAAAGAATTATTATAGATATATTTTTTAAATTTTATTATACATTGTACCTCGAGGGAATCTATAGTTAAGACTTAAGAAATTCCGTCCCCCACGCATCGTTTAATTTTCGAAACATTGCATGTTGAACGACGGAAATAAAAGACGTGCTTTGCCCTATTTCCAGAGGAAGGAAATTAACATAATTCGTTCCCCCGAATGGAAATCGAACCTAAGATTGTTGCACTTATAATCTGACAGCCCTGAAATAAGAATATACAATAAAAAAAATATCAACTAAACAAACATATTGTATGAAAAAAAAAAAACCAACTAAACTTACATAATAATTACATCGTAAACCGAGAAGACAACGAGGGAGCTTTTCAAGAGTAAGACATTTCAAGGCACTCGCCTATAATTAGGCATTTATGTGTCAATTTGAACATCATATAAACATGCCTAAGGATATTACGATATATAAAAAAAAGGATGAATAAATTAATTTGGCCACCTAGACTCATTTCGGGTCGCCTCGTAAAACAATAGTTCAGCTAAGGCGAAGTAGATCACATCCTGAAGGAGTACTCATCTCAACTTTGTTTTATACGAGTACCTACATACTTTGTGTCTATTGCGGACTTTTGGCGACATAATGGAAGTTTAATAAAAGTTAAGCTCTCGATATTTTATAATACTCGATATTTTTTTTTATTATGTATACATATATTATAAAAAAATATCACATAAAACAATTTCATTCTTATTACAAATTAAAACCGGTAAAGTGCGCGGTAAAGTGGGTTCCGCACCAATTACAGGATTGTAGGTTCAATGGGAAGTACAATTTGTAAATGCTGATAAACTTAATTTTGCGGGCGTTTGCACTCATTTTATATGAAATGAACAACAAATATGTGTTTATAATGTTTTGAAGTTCTACTTGTGTTGGCGAGAATGTAGATTTTTTCTTTGTTTTTATATTAATTTCAGCTCGATAGCTCTACGTGATCTCCAGATAAAAGCTCTCTAAGAGACCGAGTACGGAACCCTAAAAATATTTGTACATCGAAATTTCGTTGATAAAGAAGTATTGTTACAGTACTAGTTTGGTAATAGGTATGAAATGTAAATAATAAAAAATATATAAATAATAAACTTATTTAGAAGCTTAATGTTATTTTAAGATAACAACGAGAAATAAAGATAAGAAAAGTTGTTAAATAAAATTTACTTCTGCATGCTGTTTACCAAGCTAAACATATTTAATACCACCCTCGGCACGTCGCCAAGAGACGCGCAATACTAATACTTCAACTTGGCAATCAATATTTTCCGTGAGCTACATTTTTGCCTAAAGTGTCATTGTCGATACCGTCTCCGTAGTTAACGTTAATTGATCCTATTCCTTTATTGTTAAGTTCCTTTTTCTTATATTATTTTTTATATGTATACATACACAAGTAAAATAGCCTCCAGAATTTACCCGAAAGTAGAGAACGGAGTATCTTAACATTAGGTTCCCTCTGCCTACTCTGCTGTGTGCGGGTTACAGCGTGAAACTGATATTATAAATAAGTAAAACAGCTGTCGTGGCGCAGGGGCCCAAGCGTGTGCTAATAATAAATAATTCGACGATTGTGAGTTTGATCCCGAAATCTATGATTAACATAAATGTATTGACGGTTATACATCACTGATTTCTAAATGCGACAGTCATTTGTTATTTATTTTAGTCATTAAAACAATTAATAAAAAATAAATTATTTCTATAATTCTGTCCATTGCCTTTAAGAACGCAAAACCCAACGCCACGCTTTGTCTTGTTACCATAGTATGTAAATGAAAATAATTAATTCCCCCGTAGGGGAACCGAACTTACGACAGCCGCATTTACAATTACATGTTGTTCCGCTGCGCCACGATAACTTCTAACATATGAATATTAAGTAATTAATATAAGCCGCGAGCTGGCATCTCGAGGACGTGCTGAACTCTTCGTGGACGTGAAACGTGCTGAAGATCTAGTTCCTATGAAGAATTGAATATATTTGTACGATTATATTATATAACATATTAAGTTGAGGCCGTCGCGGCGTAGTCAACGGTTGTGGGTTCCATACAATCTCGAGGGAATAATTTATTTTTTATTAATATTTTCATTTCTTCTCTGGTACTAAGGCGAAAACGCGGCATTGAGTTCCGCCACTGAACACGCAATAACGTTTGACCAATATAAAATTTTTGTGTGTTTGAAAATTATGTTAAACGAAAATTCGGTGGAGGACGGGGATAAGAGTGTCTTAACACTAGGTTCCCCCTACCTACATGCTTGCGGGATACAGCGTGAAGCTGACAAAAATTTAGATATATGCATATGTATGTGTGCACTCGTGTGTGTGAGGATTTACACTTGGTGTCACGGTTCGTTCTGATCCCAAACACAACTTATATGTCTCATAAGCTATACAAACCCAATACTTTAAAATGAAACATTTCTTTCACAATCGTAAAAGTCTAATATCCATATTACAATATTAACACCAAGATCACTGCTCGAGCAGTTCAGGCTCATACACTCCTAGTACTAGGTGGGTAGTTCCGTGTTTGCGAACAAACAAGAACAACTCCGCGTGAGCTTGGAACGCGATTATTGCGGGATATTTGTCTTGTTGTAACTTATGCTTATGCTCCTTGCGGGATGTGTACTTACAGTTAGAACAGGTAGGGTATGGACAAATGAGATATCTTGTGTTTCTTTTCTCCATTTTATTATATCTTGTTTTGACTTTGAAATTTATAAAATCTAATTCTAATTCAAATATAGTTAAAATAAGTAATCATTTATAACGCATGTTTAATTTATTAAAAATATTAAAATTCAGAAACTAGAAGGATTAGATCCCACTTGATTTTGAAATTGGATACCGCCCAAGAGCATTTAGACTTTCAAATATATATATACTAAGGTTAGAAATATCAATACATTTGCAAAAAAATATGAAAATTAAATAAAAAATTATAAATCAATCGCCTATTAAAAAGCAAAACTAATTTTGACGTCAATCGCAACCACTGTTATACACGAACGACCTTTTCCATGCATTTACTATATGAATAATTAGCACCGCGACGCCCGAGTCATCGATATGGGGACATATTTTATTCAACAAAACCGCTACCGGCAGCTAAATGACATATAATATAAATTAATTCAATTACATATAATATGCTACACTTGTATGGTATTATTTAGTTTTTATTCAGCTTCACACTGTATCCCACATGTAGCAGTAGGCATAGACAGAGGGTTAAGACACTCAGCTCCGCACTTTCCACCCAATTCAGGAGACATTGCAAGTTAAGTGGCGGATTTCAACGCCACAAATTGCCTCGACACCAAAGCGAAAAAATGAACATTTATAAATATTTCCTGAGTGAGAATCGAACCCAAAATCTGTCGCGTTTGCAGTTGCACACCTGTGCCACTGCAACACGACAGGCCTCTACTAACAAGATTTTTACATAGAATAATATAATTGCATTTTACGTATAGACAGATTTCCTCCTTAGATTAATCTAAATACGTGACACGAGCGGCTGTCACTCAACACGTACGCCCAAATAGGCGGAAATTGAAGTACTTTTGTCTATCTCAACCCCTAAAGTAATAACATGACCCCTCGGCGTTTGTTGTAAGCGATATGCCGTGACTGCAAGTTAATTATATATTACTTTTATCTATATTTAATGTGTGTTCGACGCCGGTCGTGGGGCAGGTCGACTAAGTGAGACTGTTAATGCGACAGGTTGCAAGTTCCATTCTCAATCTTTCTTCGCTATAGTGTCGAGGTAAAGTTTGGGGTGGTACTTCTGTCATCAACACGCAATGCTTCCAGAAGTCGGCGATAAATGGAGATCAGAAATATTTTAATTGGAATGGAGTGTCTTAACACTAGATAACCAGATTCCCTTTGCCTCCCTTGATATGTGCTTGATTCATTCTTCTTCTTTTTCTTATATAAAATTACGCTTATTTACTATTTAAATTATATCTCTATATTTAAATGCAACTTTCAATAAGACAATTATAATAACAATCAACTTTAAACTATAAATAATGAATATACAAAAAAGGTTAAATTTAAAAGTTAATGCTTTTGTTTTTATTAATAAAATTTTATTTTTATAGTACAATAGGCCAATATGAAATTTTATGAAGTAGGTAGTGTGTTTGACAATTATCGATCTCATACAGGTGATATTTTCATTCAAAATAGATATTGATAAAGCCCCGATACAGTTAAATTAAGGTTAACGTTACCGGGGCTTAAAGATTAAATCAAAAATGTACTAATGCTTAAGTGAACAAAGAAGCTGTTGGAATTATACTCAGAACAATATTTATATGTATACATTATATAGTTCAATTTAACAAGAGAACATTTTACGCTATCCGGAAATGTTATAAGAATTGGCAACATATTGAGAAATAAGTTTTTTGTTTCTAGATTCTCTCTATTTGCCTATCTTACAAAATATAGAATTTGCATCAAAATCCATTTCTTATCAACATATCTGGAAACAAAGTTAATTAACTTAGTAAAGGCGGTTAGATCGACATAATGAGGTAATCAAGGTGACTTGTAATGAAAACATCATCATTAGTGACTTCACTTGGAACTACTTCATTAAATCTTCAATTGAGGTAGTTACATTCATTTATTACGTTCATGTTGTATTTTGAATTTATAAATGAAAATTATTTTCTTGTACTTTGATTTGAATGTAAATAATAATATTGCCGCAATGTAAATTGTTGATTATGCTGATTGTTGTTATCTTGATTTAAAAGAGGAGGAATTAAATAAGCTTGAGCGTCTCCAAAATATCTGCATCAGGTTTATATTTGGACTACGCAAATATGACCACATTTCCGATTTTCGTACAAAGCTCAAGTGGCTCCCAATTCGACATCGCCGGAATACACATGTTCTTTGTCTTCTCTATAACATTCTTTTCAATCAGTTTTCCCCTTCATATCTCAAAGAACGATTCAAGTTTTTATGTGAATCACACGATCTCTCTCTCCGCTCCAAGAATACCTTATCTCTAAAAATTCCTTGCCACTCTTCTTCCTTTTACACAAATTCTTTTGCAGTTAAATCCGTACGCTTGTGGAACTCTCTTCCAATAACAGTCAGACAAGCTTAAACCTTAAAGACATTTAAAAAAAGACTTAAGGAATATTACGTGACACTAGAATCCTAAATATAATTAACAAATGCAATTATTATATATTTTTTTTACCCACATAATGTGTATAAATTTATATGTATAAATGTGTATAAATATATTTTCGTATGTATGTATTTATGTATGTATATATTATATGTATGTATGTATGTATCAATATGTGTAGGTTTAATTTTATAANGTTTTTATTCAGCTTCACACTGTATCCCACATGTAGCAGTAGGCATAGACAGAGGGTTAAGACACTCAGCTCCGCACTTTCCACCCAATTCAGGAGACATTGCAAGTTAAGTGGCGGATTTCAACGCCACAAATTGCCTCGACACCAAAGCGAAAAAATGAACATTTATAAATATTTCCTGAGTGAGAATCGAACCCAAAATCTGTCGCGTTTGCAGTTGCACACCTGTGCCACTGCAACACGACAGGCCTCTACTAACAAGATTTTTACATAGAATAATATAATTGCATTTTACGTATAGACAGATTTCCTCCTTAGATTAATCTAAATACGTGACACGAGCGGCTGTCACTCAACACGTACGCCCAAATAGGCGGAAATTGAAGTACTTTTGTCTATCTCAACCCCTAAAGTAATAACATGACCCCTCGGCGTTTGTTGTAAGCGATATGCCGTGACTGCAAGTTAATTATATATTACTTTTATCTATATTTAATGTGTGTTCGAGGCCGGTCGTGGGGCAGGTCGACTAAGTGAGACTGTTAATGCGACAAGTTGCAAGTTCCATTCTCAATCTTTCTTCGCTATGGTGTCGAGGTAAAGTTTGTTGTTTGTTTCTTTTTCTTATATAAAATTACGCTTATTACTATTTAAATTATATCTCTATATTTAAATGCAACTGTCAATAAGACAATTATAATAACAATCAACTTTAAACTATAAATAATTAATATACAAAAAAGGTTAAATTTGAAAGTTAATGCTTTTGTTTTTATTAATAAAATTTTATTTTTTAGTACAATAGGCCAATATGAAATTTTATGAAGTAGGTAGTGTGTTTGACAATTATCGATCTCATACAGGTGATATTTTCATTCAAAATAGATATTGCCCCGATACAGTTAAATAAAGGTTAACGTTAAAGATTAAATCAAAAATGTACTAATGCGTAAGTGAACAAAGAAGCTGTTGGAATTATACTCAGAACAATATTTATATGTATACATTATATAGTTCAGTTTAACAAGAGAACATTTTACGCTATCCGGAAATATTATAAGAATTGGCAACATATTGAGAAATAAGTTTTTTGTTTCTAGATTCTCTCTACTTGCCTATCTTACAAAATATAGAATTTGCATCAGAATCCATTTCTTATCAACATATCTAGAAACAAAGTTAATTAACTTAGTAAAGGCGGTTAGATCCACATAATGAGGTAATCAAGGTAACTTGTAATGAAAACATCATCATTAGTGACTGCACTTGGAACTACTTCATTAAATCTTCAATTGAGGTAGTTACATTCATTTATTACGTTCATGTTGTATTTTGAATTTATAAATAAAAATTAATTTCTTGTACTTTGATTTGAATGTAAATAATAATATAGCCGCAATGTAAATTATATTATAAACTGTAGTAGACCTCGGACCTTCGAAAACACATCAAAAATGTTGGAGGAAGGTCACGTAAAAGGCACAAGGACCCTCCGAAGGGCATGTATGAAGATGACAGTGGACGAGGCGAAGAAGGTATGCAGAGACCGTAACGTTTCGTGCTCCATCCTCTCTGATTGCCCCGCTGGGATACAGCGTGAAGCTAAGTTAAGTTTTTTAATACTATAGGCCGTTGTAGCGCAAGGGCAAAAGAGTGTGACTGTAATGCGACAGTTGCGGGTTCGATTCCTACTCGGGGGGATTAATTATAATTTATGAATATTTTAATTTCTTCATTGAGTACCACCACTCAACACAGAATGTCTCAAAAATTCGCCGGAAAGTGAGTCATACTAATTTCTCTTATATAAAAAGATCGATGGGGATAATGTAAGTACCGTAATACACGATGATTCAGATTTCTTGATTACAGGCGGATTTAGAGGCGGAGATTACTTACAAAGTCTATAATCTAAGCTTAAGCGAATTTCTTATTGTGGAAATAGTTCTTTTTTCTTTATATTTATATGTTATATTATGTGTGTAGTGTGTGTGTATGAGTGTGTGCGTGTATGTGTGTGCGTGCGGGCGTGCCTGAGTGCGTGCGTGAAATACAATTAAGAATTCTAATTGATTATCCGAGTTTAATAGAATGAGATGGGCGTTTATTTTTATTTCTTTCAGCTTCACGCTGTATTTCGCACATAACAGGGTAGGCAGAAGGAGCCGAGTGTTAAGACACCCCGCTTCCAACTTGCCGCTGAACGACGTTGCGCTTTAACTCGACACCAGAGCGAACAAATTAAAATATTAAATATTTAATTTCCTCGAGTGGGTAGTGAACCCACAATTTGTCGTGGTTACAATGCCCCTCCGCTAAGACTGGCCTCAATTTTGTCTTAAATATAACTTTTTTTATCCAACATTTTTTTTTATTTTTTCTTATCAAATATACCTCTCCTTATGTTTTACATATTATATTTTAATATAATGATACATTATATTTTAATATAATGATAAAATTTTAGTCCAAATGAGGATGACGGAATGTCTCTGAGATTTGCTGATTAGAGATTTATCACTTTATCAGATAATATGATAAAATAAATTTCACAAAAAAGATATGAAATGATCAGATTTTGTATTTATAAGACATTCAGTTAAATAAAGTGCTTGATTTTTTTACGTGTATTTTCACATGTTTTAAAGACTGTAAAACTTTTTTTATTATAAAATCAGGTTTTTAAAACAAAAGGTGTATTTTAAGTTTAGGATTGCAAACATATAATAGGTAAGGGTACTTTATTTTTTATTGTATAACAATAATTACAGTTGAGACCAGTCGTGGCGCAGGTGCACAAAATGTAACTGTAAAACTGATTGGTTGTGGATTCGATCCCCACTCGAGGAGATAAAATATTTATTTAAATGTATATTTCCATTTCTTCACTCTGGTGTCGAGGCAAAGCGCGGAGTTGAGTACTGCCACTCAACACGCAATGCCTCTAGAATTCGGCAGAAAGTGGGGAACGGAGTGTCTTAACACTAGTTTCCTTCTGCTTACTCCGCTGTGTCCGGGATACACATTTTTGGATTTTTTGTCTGTTTGTTTGCTTATCTGTTTAGGTGAACACGTATCACGTAAAAAGTACACAATAAATTTAAGCAACTTTTATACATAAAAATTACAAGTAAATTAGGGTAACTTTTAGTGTTTACTTTATTGTAATCGCTTGACTCTATCAAAAGATATAAGTATTTAAGTTTTCAAGAAATTTATATTTGAGATAGTAGAAATTATTAAAATTAACTGATTCAATTGCCAAGTAAAAAACTAAAGACATATTTATCTCAATATTATCATTTGAACGTGACCAATAAGGTAAATTGAAAACGTACAAAGGAAGCGATAGAGCCGGAGCACTCATATTAGCACGATCGATGACAACGAGTCCGCTTTAATGAGCGATTCAGCGTTTCACACAACGAGGTCCTGACGACGTCGGTGCAAATAGAAACGTTGTTCTTCTTACCTAATAGTTACTTATAGTGTTGTATTATATTGAAATTTACAGTATGGGATGTATCAAACTGTGTAATTTAGTGGCAATTGACTTTTATGAGGTCATCGTGATGGGATGCTACAGAGTCTGAGTATGTACGCAGGTGTTATAAGTCCGATCTCCATTCGTTTCTAGGAATGATAATTACTTTAAATTTTATATTAATTCCTTCACTTTGGTAGACAAAGTTCGATGTCAAGTTCCATCACTACAAAATTTGGCTGTAAGTGAAAAATAGAGTGTCTCAACACTATGTCTCCTCCGCTTATCCTGATTTGCAGATAGAATTAATAGGTTAAAGTTTTGTTTTATCCTATAGTTTTATTGGTATTTAAGGCTAACTTGATTGTTAACTGTAGCGTATTGCGAACTGCTTTAATTAAATAATGAATTAAAATTTAAACACACTCTACAATTTTATTATAATTTTTTTATATAAATGTTTGTTTTTGTTCATTATATTTTTTTTTCTAATAGATTTTTTTTATAAACGTAATCGTTGCCTTTGCATTACATGATGCAAAAATGATCTGTTCCTATAGGTTTATATTAATAAATAGCCTTCGTCGATAAAAAAAATAAAAAAATCTAATCAGCACTTACTGAGTTTTACTCGTTCAACCAAAAAAATCTCTTTGATAGATATATTTTAGTAAGCATAATCTAATCATAGACAGAAGTAGATTTAAGTTTATTCGCGACAATCCATGAATTTTCGAGAGTACTCTGTTTGTAATCATAAAATAAGTTGTAAAATATCGAAATAATAAAAGTATTGTACTCTATAAATCCACGATTTTAAATGTATTATTCCGGTATTAAGATAAAACCGTATAAGATAAAACCGTGGCATTTATTTTAATAGTAGTTCAAAGTTAATAAATATGCTAAACCAATATCCAAAAATAAATATGCAATATAGACCAATGAAAAATCTCTTTTTACTTTTGATTACTATATATAATCAAAAAAAAAAATACTTTTGATTACTCGTATATAGTACAATGGATAGATGTTTATTTAACATTCATAGTTGATGTAGTTAAAAAAATGTTTAAATAATCTGATTATCTAAGTATTTTATTTTATAACTTGTTTTCGGCCTCACGCTGTATTCCGCAAATAACAAGCAGGCAGAGGGAACCTGGGGTTCCAGAGTTAAGACACTCTGTTCTCATTAACACACTTCTGTTCCCCACTTTCCGTACGGTACAGCGAGTCGCGTTTACTGTAACACAATGTGTTACTGTTAACGCGACTAGTTGTGGGTTCTATCTCCTCTTGAGGAAATGAAATATTTATTTAAATTTATATTTCCATGTCATGGCTCTGGTGTCGATGCAAAGCGCTGCGTTGAGTTCCACCACTCAACACAAAATACCTCCAGAATTCGGCAGAAGTGGGGAACGGAGTGTCTTATTATTAGGTTTAGGTTCTCTTCCTACCCTACTGTGTGCGGGATAGAGCGTGAAGCTGATTTAATTTAATTTTTAAATATTAGAAGTTTTATGTAGAAAATTAATGAGGCAATCGAACCATGTTATTTACATAGTATTAGATAAATGGACTTTGCATTTTGCATGTATGGACATGTACATACCTCCTTAGAATGATCCCATAGTGACCCGTCGCGTTCACAGTCTCACGCTTGTGCCCCATCCAATATTTCATCTTATCTATTTTACTTATAGCCGTATCTTTGCCCAAATTATAGTCGATAGATTTAAGTGGAAAAATGTGAAATTATTATATTATTTTTAGCATAATTCGAACGCCGAAGTAATAAAAACAAAATACGTGAGACACGTTTATAAAATCTAAAACATCTAACAATATTTGTTTCAAAGCAATTTTTTGGGAAATACTAATCTCCCCAGCTAATAATAATTAGACCAGAGATAGTACGACACGATATTAAATATTCAACGAAGTTTTAAAAGAAAGCCTCTTGTAAAATGGCGATGAGGCTTTTATGCATGAAATTAAATTGGTTATAAAATAGTCTTGGCTTACTTTTAACTAGTAAATATAAGTATATTCTGTCATAAACTAGTTTCTTGTTATTGCTTCCGGTACTCTTACAATTTTACAAATGACAAAACATTCATAGATCTTTTGAGCCGTGGCTCAGTGACTGTAAACGGGACGGTTGTGGGCTCGATTTTCACGTGCGGGAATGAGCAGTTTTCTATAATCGCTCGTACAAACCGTGGCGTTGAAACACACATTGTTTCTAAAAATGGAGGGGAACCAAGTGTCTTAATACAAGGTTCCCTGTCTATCTATAATTAAGTAGACGAGAGCGTGAACCATAACAACTAATACTAATTTTTTAATTTAGTTATAGTATTATAAAACCTGACAATAGATAAAATGCCTTTTCGTAGTAGTACAAGTTGTATTTTTAATGCAAAACCCATCCATCTAATGCACAATTGTAGCTTATCGCCGTAATCCTAATCTGTAGCGACACAGGCGACCATTGCTTACTCAAAGTGCATTGGACCAGCTAGAACTGTATCGCGTTGTTAATGACGATCGCATCTAACTAATGTTTGAAAATCAGAATTACATATACTTTTATGGTAACTAAATAATATTATTAACGATTTTTTTACACTTTCGTATTATTCCACTCTAAGAAAAGAAAAATATATACTTTTTAGAAAACACTTTATTTATACAACATTTTAGAACTATAGTGTAACCAATAGCAATCTTTTCTAGGCAACCTTAAGCCTTTTAGTATTCATTAATTTTGTTTTGTGCTCTTATTGTTTAAGTAATCTATATGTGTTTTTTCAAATGCATTTAGTAATTTATATGATACTATAATTTAAACAAACGATTCTAAGCTTTTTGTCAGGCTTTCTATCTGTCCGGATTAATCTCCGAAACAACTGAAACAAATTTTAATGGATTTTAATCGGAAAATAGAAAAGGTGTTGGATATACTCTTATCCCAGAATTCCCACGGGATTTTCACAAGAAAAAACACATTTACGTAGGTACTTTGCGCGAGTACTTATGTCACGATAGATATCATCACAACTATTTCATTTATATCCAATGGCTTCATATATATATATGAGGCCAGACGTAGCGCAGCGGCACGAAGTGTGACTGTAAAACCGACTGGTTGTGGGTTCGAGTGGGGATCCACTCGAAGAGATGAAATATTTACTTAAATTTATATTTCTATTTCTTCGCTCTGGTGTCGAGGCTAAGCGCAGCGTTGAGTTCTGCCACTCAACACGCAATGCCTCCAGAATTCGGCAGAAAGTGGGGAACGGAGTGTCTTAACACTCTAGGTTCCCTCTGCCTACTCTGCTGTGTGCGGGATACAGCGTGAAGCTGATTTTGATTTGATTTATTTCATTTATCTATAGTTCAAGTAGGTATAGGAAGGGCAATAAAAGATGATGTCTCGAAATTCAGGATTTTTTATTTTACATTTGAAAGTCTACACAAATCAACTTGTTCGGTAATGACAATGGTAAAGAATCAATCATAAACAATGAAATTACTCCAGTTATCAAAATAAACAGCAAATTTGAAATACATATTTCAGTTCAGTTTCCATACAATAGAAACTGCATCACACAAAATACGCTACAAACTAATCTCTTTATAATTCCTCCCAAAAAGCCAAACATATAATTCATTTAATAATACAGCAAAACATTAATTACCTCCAGACCGAAACGGCATCATTTAAATGGTGATTAACGCACGCGCGTAATTTGGAACAAAGGATTTTGGTCAATACTCGTCACTTATAAGCTTATGTTTGTTTATATTGGTACAAATAATGGGGGTTACTTTATTAATATATTAGTAATATAATAGTAGTTAGTGACAGTTTTGTATGCAGCTGGTATCAAATTTGGATTTTTTATCGGAAAAATTTACGTAATTGTTTCAATACATTGTAATATTTTAGTTTCTTGTATTTTATGTGATCTATTCTATTACATTTAAATCCTTAAAAATAAAAAAATAAATAAAGTGTAATAATATCGTATTGGTTACTAGGAGCTATTCTAGAATGAAAGAGAATATAAAAAATATTATCAATTTTGTGATATACTAAGATTAGCGTTTTAACATAGCTTAATAACATAACATAGCTTAAGCATAGCAATAGCTTAGATCACAATGATGAAATTTGGTGTATATATTTTTTTATTTATATTTTTAAGCTTCACACCGTATCCACACACGCTGTAACTATAGCAGGAGAGCCACTACTAGGCTACTAGGGTAGCAACTTTGGGCGGAAGTCAACGCCGCAATTTTCCTCATTACTAGAGTGAGCAATTAAAATAAACTAATGTATAATAATATTCTAAATACCCGATGCCTAATGTTTGAAGATAACAGTAATTCAACGTGTAGAATTACAAAGAGGTATTCCCTGTTGACGCCCGTGTCAGCAGTCCAGCAGACCAGCAGACCAGCGCTCGTTCGCACTAACATATCGGTCGGTGCTACCATTCATTATTTGTTCTCACCAACATTAATTGCTATCGCTACTTCGGCTGAATAAATCGTCGTCTACACGAAGCCGTGGATCGTTAAACTTTGTAACCTTTCCACAGAGTAAAGAGATTTAAAAACATTTTCAACATTACACCTTTGTGGCAGAAAGTAAAAAAGTCGAATAACAATTATAAAATTTCTGTTGTAATCGTTTTGAGTTTTGTGACTTTTATGCGTTTTACAGAAATTTTAATTTGTGTTTGTAATACTGAGTTATCTTAATTATTATTTATTACGTACAATATTACGCGTTGCCATAGCGACGTGTATGCCACTTTATACAAAAATGTAAATTGTTGCATATATAGCTGTGTGTTTATATATTTTATTGATTTATTATGTTTTTATGCATTAATTAAAAAAAATATTAGCATTCTGCACTTCTCCAGAATACGGCGGAAAGTGGGGAACGGAGTGTCTTAACAGTAGCTTCTCTCTGCCTACCTTGCTGTATGCGGGACACCGTGAACCCGATGTTTATTATTCCTTAGTAACCCACTGTACCGATTGTGTCATACAAAAACTTTTAGTAATTTCCATTTGACCACGTAAGCGAAGCCGCAAGTAAGACGCAAATAAGACGTAGTGGAAATATTAAAGCAAGGTAAGACTAGCGCCAAAGCACAAAATTTAAATAATTTGTGTTGAAGTTTTTCACAGAAACAATGAGCCTAATAAAAAAATATTTATAAAAACAAAAACAACGACTGCATAAAACTAAAAAGAAAATAAACAAGCCCAATAGTTTATTAGGATTAACAGTTGGGACCTCTTTAAATTATACGGGGTTCCTGGTAAAGATTTCCTTCCTTAGCAGTCGGGAAAAAAGAATCGAAACAAGCCCGCATAGTCAGTAAAACCCCTTTTGGGTAGCTTAGAAACACTTTTGTAAAGGCTATATATGTGATTTTATATATAACAAAAAGGTCAAAGAGATACCTTTTCTAATTACAAAACTACATTTATTTTGTTTGATGAATCGCTACAACCTCCTAAAGCTAATAGGGGAACTTAATCAGTTCTCTGTGAACGTGGATTTACAAAATCAATAAACAAGTTAAATTGCGTTCATTATAAGCCATTTAGACAGGAGGACGGTTGTGAGTTCGATTTCCGTCCGGGGAAATAAAATGATTAATATTTTCATTTCGTCACTCTGGTAACGAAGCAAAGCTTGGCGTTGACTTTCGCCACTAAGCAAGCATCCGTCCGGAATTGCGCGGAAAGTGGAGAGTGAAAGTCTCTTAAAACTAGGTTCTCTGCTTACCCTGCTATGTGCGGGATGTAGTGAGAAACTTTATTTAAAAATATTTGCGTAGATTAAAAGTTTTCGTTTGAAATTCAGTTTTGAAAGTTAATTTGAAAAATAAATTTTAATAGAAATTATTTCTATATTTTCTTTATTTATGGAACTTAAAGGTAGTCCCCTACCTATGTTATCGTTCTTTTTATATAATGCTCATTTTTGTTTTTCTTAAAATATTTTATTTTGTTGTAGATTTTCAGCGTTTATGCCTTTGTTAAAAATGTGTTAGTATTATTTTTCTTTTTTTTATTAGCTTCACGCTGTATCCCGCATACAGCAGAGTAGGCAGAGGGAACCTAGTGTTAAGACACTCCGTTCCCCACTTTCTGCCGAATTCTGGAGGCATTACGTGTTGAGTGGCAGAACTCAACGCCGCGCTTAACCTCGACACCAGAGCGAAGAAATGGAAATATAAATTTAAGTAAATATTTCATCTCCTCGAGTGGGGATCGAACCCACAACCAGTCGGTTTCGCAGTCACACCTCGTGCCGCTGCTCCATGACCGGCCTCAATGTGTTAGTATATTTTTTTAATTTCACTCGACTTGAGATAAAAATTATGATTAGCTAGTGCTTAACTGGCACATAATTAACGGTATAACCAGAACTGAACAGAAACAAAATTATTACAAAATATAAAAAAAATCTCAAAAATTAACTTCGAAATAACCAAAGCATGCACTGCATGCAGTCAGTCAAATAATAGCGGCATCACTAAAGCAATGTTTCAACTGTGAAATAAATGAAAGATTTCTATTTTTATATTAATGACATTTATATTTTTCTAATTTTCCAGTCTGTCGGTTGCATTTTTTGTCTTTCCTTAAAACCTAAAGAATTTTAATAAACAATTTTTCCACTTTCACGACATCTTTGCCATTTTACCAATTACAAAATGTTCCTTGCAATTTAGCAAAAAATACAATCCCCTGAAACGTTTCTTCGTGTAAACGAGCTTTAATTAGAAACTTTTATTTTCGATGGCGCTAAAACTTGACGCCAGCGAAATTCTGAAATATACAAAGTTTGTTTAACGATCACGAAACATTTTTGTTAAGATTTACGACGTGTCAGAGTTGGTTTGTTTACGGTTGATCATCTGATATATATATATATANATATATATATCAGAGGTTTATTTCATAAAATTGATAAATTATAATTTAGGAAAGAACAGGTTTTATACATACATATACAGATAGATACATATACAGAAATAAATTTGTCAAAAAAATCTTTTCTGAAGGTGATGCTGACTATTTATCTTCTTTTAACAAACATACAAAGAAACACAGATCGATCACTAAAAGCTTAGGCATATAAAAAGAACAACAAAGGAGAGGTGCCCAAGTCCATACAATACATTCAATATGATAAATGTACTTCTACCCTCCTCTAAATCCCAGCATTAAATGTAGTTTGTGGGCCGGAAACTCCATCCCTTTGTAGGGTAATGGCAATTTTTCTACCCGTTCCCTTAAAGGACTATTCATATCAAAATATTATTTATTGATATACGAGCAACCCTGCACTCGGGCAGAATGTTCATTCACTTCCAAGAGTAGAATAAGCTTTATTTCTGGATCTGGAAGTTGAAAATTCATTATATTTTGTTTAGTTTAATTTTTTACCCCTCATATAGCAAGGTAGGCAGAGGGAATCTGGGAACCTAGTGTTTACATTGTTTTCTGTCATTGGGTATTGAGTGGTGACAATCAACTTCATATTTCGCCTCGTTACCAAAGCGACAGAACGAAAATATTGAATATTTAATTTCCTCTAGTAGGAATCGAACACACAACCTGTCGCGAGTGACAGTGGCACGCTTGTACCAGTGCTGTACGACTGGCCTGTATTGTCTTACTTATTTCTATTTTAGATACTAGCAAGTCATATTTAGTTGTAAAACTCAGGAATGTACAAAATAAATTTATTTACATTTCCAACGTGTGTTTGATGACGTGCCCGCCGTAATACGTGGTAGTAGTAGGTCGGGGCGCGCTCCAGAGGTACGCTCGCGAAAATATTACAGTTTACACGTTATGAGGCATGTTAGTTCAACTTGTACACTTACTGAAGGTGGGAGTATTTTTGCGGTACGATTTTATTATTTGGTTAATTAATTTTGTAATCCAATGTTTCTACATGTTTTGTTTTAATATTTATGTGTTTTATTGGGTTGTAACTATTTTATTTTAATTTTAATCTGCAATGTTGTATTCCATACGTTAATTTATTGGTTTTTACCTTTATTTTGAGGCTAGTCGTCTCGCAGGGGTACAGGCGTGCGACCGTTAACACGACAGGTTATGAGTTAGGTTCACACTCGAATAAATGAAATTTATAAAACTTTTTGAGGCCAGTCGTGGCGCAGCGGCACGAGGTGTGACTGTAACACCGACTGGTTGTGGGTTCTATCCCCACTCGAGGAGATGAAATATTTACTTAAATTTATATTTCCATTTCTTCGCTCTGGTGTCGAGGCAAAGCGCGGCGTTGAGTTCTGCCTCTCAACACGCAATACCTCCAGAATTCGGCAGAAAGTGGGGAACGGAGTGTCTTAACACTAGGTTCCCTCTGCCTACCCTGATGAGTGCGGGATACAGCGTGAAGCTGATTTAATTTTTTTTAAATAGGTGCGAGGCAAAGCGCGGGGCTAAGTGTGTTAATTGAACCCTCTTATTGTTTCCTCTACCTAGCCTGCTATAGGTCAGAATACTTATTAAATTAGTGCAGTACTTAAATTAAACTAAAATCGATTAATGATATACTATATTATTGTAAAGCAATAGTGTGGACTTTGTCATAGTAATAGGGGCCCATCTATATAGTATACAGCATGTTCTATGAGTACATTTCAAATCCTCACGGTATTTGCCTACACATTGCTCACACGTCAAATGCTACCTATTTCTACTTAAAACAAATTTAAACTCAAAGCAAAAAGTTCCTAGCGGTTGTTTGATATAAATTTTTTATATAAATATTATGTTTGGCTTTGTCGATTTACAAACTGTACACTGACTATTATTTGTATAATTTTGTTTGTTTGAACTTAAGAAAACTAAAAATACTTAAGAATTCATGTATTAAGCTGTTTCTTTCTTCATCTTCAACTTGACTATAGAACATTCTAAATTTATGGATAAAGAATAATGGTCTATAAGGAACAATCAACAAAAAAATACTTATTAATTGCATAAAAAAATACGTGCACAATATTTCTTGCGTAGCTCATTAGGCAGAGAGAGCTAGTGTTAATACACTTCGTTGTCTACTTTCCGCCAGAGCTTGAGTTTTGCGGCTTGAGTGGCAACCGAATATCAATGCCCCAAATAAGGATAAAACCCATAGCCATCGCTTTAAAAATCAGATGCACTGCCTCACAATAGCCTAATCTATTATTTATAGATAAAAAGTTATTTTAACCTTTATCTATAAATGTAAAAATATAACTATAAATATAAATATAAAATAGTATATCTATAAATGTAAAAATGTTGTAATTTTAGAAATAGCTTCTCGAAAATATAAGCGACATGCCAATAAATAGTAAACGTTCGCCCTTGGAGCTAACTAAGAAATGGAAACAACAGCGGCGTTAAACCTCCCTAGCTCCGCTATGGCGGCGGTGAGATCAAGGAATGCTCCATAAAACTTATACGTAATAAATGTACGTCTATTTAGAAATGTGTGGTAAAGTTGGTACCTACTAATGTTTAAATGATAATCAAATTTAATGACTCAGAGGTCAGTTGCGGCGCAGAGGCACAACCGTGTGACTGTAAACGCGACAGGTCATAGATTCGATTCCTGAAAGTGGGGTGCGGAGTATTTTAATACTAGGCTTCCTCTACCTACGCTGTTACATGCGGGATACGGCGTGAAACTGTGTATAAGAAAATAACATTGTGTATAAGAATATATAAGATCAGCGAAAAGCTTTCTGAAATTCCATCGTTGTTGTAGAAGAAATCCAATAAACCGATTGTGGTAGCAGATGGCGGAGATCTACGAAAAAGGAAATTATTAACTTTGGTTGTCGATTGACGAGACCAGTCGTGAAGGAGAGGCTGGGGAACTAAGTGTGACTGTATATGCGATAGGTTGTGGGTTCGATTTCCACTTGGAGAATTGAAATATTCAATATTTTATTTCTTCGCTCCGGTATCAAGGTAAAGCGCGATTAAGTTCCGCCACTCAATACATAATGCCTACAAAATTTGGCGAAAAATGAGGAATGGAGTGTCTTAACACTAGGTTTCTTCCACTGGCAGGGTAGGAGGTGTATACAGCGTGGAGCTGAAAAAAAACTTTGTCTTATAATTTGTTTAAACGATCGACAATTGTTTTTAAATTAATCCAGATATCGTTAAATTTTAACAGTAGTACACTGCTGCATTAAATACTTTTGTGTTTCAGTATTCTATTCTACGTGTTGTTTCGTACATCTAGCTTAATTTACAATTTAATTACGGCAAGCCTGACACACCGCTTCCCTTCCTCGCTTCCTCTCCGTCCTCCGTCATAATACGCTTATTAAATTAATTTACTTACATGCCATGCATGATCACATCTTTTTAGTTATGTAAGAAATCCTCATAAAATAAAATTTCGACAAAAACCGAGCTTTAAGATATATATATATTTTTAATTTTGATTGGGGAACAAACAAATAGACAGTCAAGTTGAGTTTTTTAGCTATTGACATTTGCATATATTGTGTAAATGTGAAAATTTATTTGTTATTACAATAAAAAATTAAAGATACAATTTTAAATGCAAAGTTTATTTCAATTTTACGATCGATCTCTACTTGGGGGAATTATTTATTTTCATTTCTCAACTGTAGCAAAATGCAGCGTCGAACTCCGCCGCTCACCACGCTTTGCTTAGAAGCGCAGCGTAGTGTCTCGGCGCTAGGTACCCTGCCTAGTCTTTCTCGTTACATGCAACATTCGTTTTGTAACCCGTTTTGTATGAAGGTAAAAATATATCAATCTTAAAATTAAAATTTATAAAACTTTAAGATGATTGATGTTATTTAGTACTTACTAAATATAAAATCACTTAGTAGATTGTTTGTAGAACCAACCCTTCGTGGAAATGCATAGTACTTATTAGTTATTACTTCACATAGAATAAACCATAGTCCAGGTTCTTTTATAAACACTCAATATTTCTAAAAAAGCGAAAAGTTTTTCGTTATATTAATGACTCATCTGTTGATCTCCAAAAACGTGAGATATAAATGCGATCAAAGCTCATACATTTTAAAGCAATATGAGAAAAATACTTATTTAGAAAACGTATAAAAATTTGAACGCAGCGGGACTCGAACCCACGCCTCCTGGAAACCGACCAGGCGCTCTGACCACTAAGCCATGCGCATGGCTTAGTGGTCAGAGCGCCTGGTCGGTTTCCAGGAGGCGTGGGTTCGAGTCCCGCTGCGTTCAAATTTTTATACGTTTTCTAAATAAGTATTTTTCTTTCCTAAGTGTGGAATAACACTTTAAAAATGTTTAAAAATATGAAAAAATTTAAAAAAAGCAAACTTTTCTCTCTTAACTCCTTTTAGCTTCATGCGGTATTGCTCACATAGCAGACAATAGAGTCTGGTAACCTAGCGTTAAGACACTCCGTTTTAATTATTAAGCCTGATTGTTCTACTTGGCACCGACTTCAAAATTATAAAATCTGTTTCTTAATTATTTTTGTTTAATTAAATCAAAGTACATTTTACTTTATGTAAAATTACATTTTACGTTTTAGTTTGTTCTTTGAAGTCGATTTTTTATTTTTTGTAATAAAATATTTTTCATAATAAGTTCCATGATAAACAGTCCATGTTACAAAAATTACATGAAATGTAAATTCTGCAATCAAAAATAATATTAAAAATGTTTGCAATAAATGAAGTCAAAAATCTGTTAAGGCGAATGCTTACTGAACTTCACGAAAACCAACGCTCGCGACAGCCTTTTAAAGTGACTGCCGACTGTAAACCATTTCTCATAGCCCACTGAACCGAGTTCTCTGGGAATTTTTCAGAATTAAACATATTTCTACATACATTTCTAAATAAACTTTTCAAGCTCCGCCTGGCGTGTTCGTGTTCTTTATGCACGCCTCGATCATATTCAATTGCACGAACACTTAAAATCTTCTTAGGTTTATTTGGTGTTCGGTTTAGATACTGAGGACACTTTGCATTTTGTCGTAAAAACGGTGGAAAACAATTAAATTCATTTAGTGTGCTATTATCCTAAACAGTATGAATAATAAAATCTTTATTACTTTCTTAATGCATTAGCTGTGTAGTTTGTAACTATACGTATCTTTACACATTCTCAATTTACTTTCCATCTTTATTACAATATTTTACTAAACTATTTGTCGAACAAGCGTGTTACTTTAAAATTAAAATATTGAGACAAGTGAGCTATAATATTATTTTTAAAATATTTTTAATTAGTTACTAAATACGTTTTTACGTTTACGCTTGACGTTAGCAGTAGAGGGTTATGCAGGTTTGATTTTACTATTTTACTTACTTTTGATTATTTATTCTCGAGTGCACATTGCCCAAATGTTTTAAAAACATAACTACAGGGTGGCCACGATTTGTCGACTGTACTATAATACCTAATAATAATAATGTAAAATATCGTTTTTCATAGGGCTCGAGTCGTGCACAATCGCACCGCATGCGTTGATGGGCGCAGCCGCAGGCGGCGGGCGGGCGGCGCGGGCGCTCCGCCTGCTGTTGCTCCTCGTGCTGGCGCTGGCCGCTGTGGAGTACCTGTTCGGGTCGTTCCTGTACGCGTCGGCTCTCAGGACTTACTTGTATACCCCGCTGCATAACGCTACTATACCTACTTTTAGGTAAAAATGCAAAATTTGTTATTACTTTTGGTATAGACTGTTAAATATCTATTTATACATATTATCGATCAATAGACATTGACCGTGTTACCCCATATAGCTATATGAATAAAATTGATTAGTTTGAAAGGTTTTAGAGCCGACGCAATACAGCGACTGAGTGACGACAGCGCGCGGCACAGAGCACGTGTGAACTACATTATGGAAGATATTTTATACCAGCTGTTAGTCTTTGATTAGCGAAACTGGAAAGCGATGACTTTTAATTACGTAGAAAAAATTCAGCACATTTTTGACACACACATTTTCATTACTATGTACGGGGGTGTCTGGTAAAACTGGAACAAATGAAGCGTTTGAGGGTCGTTTATTTTAGGGAGAATTTTTTTGAGGTCAGTCATGGTGTAGGGGCACAAGCGTCTGACTGTAAGCGTGACAGGTTGTGGATTTGATTCCCACTCGGGGAAATGAAATATTTAATCATTTCATTTCTACGCTTCAGTGAAGAGGCATAGCGCGGCGTTGAGTTCCGCCACTCAGCATGCAATGAATCCTTCTTCCAGAATTCGGTGGAAGATGAGGAGCGGAGAGTTTTAGACTTCCTTTGCCGCATTCTACATGCGTAATACGACGTAAAGCTGAAAAAAAACTGTCTTTTTTGAGAGAGCTATGGAAATCTCAATTTGAGAAAGACTTTTGAAAATTGTTGTAGAAATGGTGGTTTAAAAGTATTTATATTTAACTTTATGTTTTGTGTTCATTTGAATTACATAAAGCAATGTTTTTGATAGCGATTTACTTATAAATGATAAGGATAATTAATGAGTGATTTATCTCCAATTTTCAAATAGAAAATAAGACTGAAACAATAACCCTATCTTAAAATGTATTTACAGCTTGTATAAATAAATATCTATATAAATATACATCTTCGCTTTCTGAGCAAAGTCAAAAATACTTTCGTACGTGTGTATGTACGGAGCCGCAGACAGAACGTTCAATACGAATACGTGTGTAAAGTTAGATATTTGTATTACGAAATATATAGCGAGTTTGACTTCCGCTTTCCACTTTCCGCCTATTTACTCCCAAGGATTGGTTGAAATCGTGAACGTTTTGCTTCGTTTTTTAATCTGTGATTAATATTTTTAGCTTTATGCTGTATCTCGTGTGTAGCGGGGTAGAGGGGACGTCGTGCTAAGACACGACACATCTCACTCACCGCACTCAACAAAGGGGGGGTCTAGCTAGTAATGACGTAAGCAGAAGTTATTTATTTTTTCATATATATTATGGCTATATTTGGTAGATGTATGTATGGTAGAAGATATAAATATTAGTTTTGTAATATAATATATAAGTTTATTATATCTAATTAGCGGGAATGGTACATTGTCAAGAGGCTAAATTTCAAATTTTATAAAAATCTGTGGCGATTTAAGGATTTTTCTATACAAACTTTCAACTCCTTATTTGCACCCTTAGGGGGTAAATTAAAATAAACCACGAAACACGTGTACAATGAAATATTTTGAAAAGTCTACATTTAAAATTTTATAAAAAATCGGTGCTGATTTAAAAAAAAATCCATACAAACTTTCTACCCCTATTTCATCCCTTTTGGGTGATTTTTTTTACCCTAATTTTTTTTAACCCTTTAGGGTTACGGATGTGCGTGTCTTAGCTCAATCTGTGGGAACATGTCCTTTTATATATGTAGATACAAATAAAATATCAATAAAAAAATACGTTTAAAAAAATGTATATGCCAATATTTACGTAAGCATTGGGGGAGGGGGTAAGAGGATTGCTTAGTTTTGATGACATAGGGGAAGGGGTGGTCAATAATTGCAAAAAATCTGCTTACGTAGTACTTGAACGGCCCCATACTTACAATAAAATCCTAACTCATCGGTGTCTGTACATAGAAGATATTACAATTAACAATGTAATAAAACTTGGTCAGTTGGTCTGTGCGTTTCATCACGATAATCTCAGAAACTGCTTAACCGATTTAAATACTTTTTTTGTTTGTATTTTGGCAAACTGCCCTTAAATATTGAGTATTAGTTTTATTTTAATCAGCTTCACGCTGTATCCCGCACACAGCAGGTTAGGCAGAGGGAACCTAGTGTTAAGACACTCCGTTCCCCACTTTCTGCNACTACTAAAACCTTTAGATTTTAGAACTTTGAACTTTGCCGCCAAAACCTACGGCTCGATTTCGGAATGTTGTGGCGGTTTCCCTTTGATAGGTTTATGTGTGCGTGCGTCGTTCTTGAAAAATTGTATTTTATTTTACAACGATAATTTTATTATTTATTTTGTTTGAAAAAATAACTTTTTTATTTTTGGGTTTTTTATAGAGTAGTTAAAACTGTGGTTTCATTTAAAGTGGTGCTGACAAAAAAACTCTGTATAATTGAGCATATTTAATATTTATAGTATTTTTTTGGTTAATAAATACCAATAGTTATTACAACACTTGCGAAGAAAGCATATTTTAGGCAATTTTTAATTCTTATACCTTTTGAAAAACTACCAATATTCTTATAGGTAATAAATTATTTTTTCAAATTAAAAAATAGTCTATGTTTTTCATCATAATGGCGGAAAAATATTCAAAATGTTTAAAATTACACTATAATACCACACAGTATTGACATTGTAGTGTTGATAGTAATTGAAAATAGCTATACTACAGGAGGATACCTTCATATGCACTGTTTAAACTTGTTTTTATGATATAATGTAGAATAATATATTCTATAGAGGAATTACACATTATTTTTATTCTTTAACTAAAACACGTAAATACATATTTTAGAGGTTACTTTCTACTGAGATGGCAGCTCTGTTCCCGCATTTACGTCCCTGATATATCGATATAAATAATAAAAATATAAAATATTGGGAAAAAAAGGACAAGAAACGCAATTAGGTATATTGCATTTTTTCTTTTTTTCATACTTGAAACGTATTAATAAATTTACATACAATTCATTTGTTTTGAATATAACATTAAGTTTAATTAGCTTCACGCTATTTTAACAGATGATATTAATATATTTGATACTTCCTTAATATGATTATTTAATGTATTTCTTATATATAAAGTCTTGAGAAATATATTTACTGTAAATGAATGCAACGTATATATAACGCCAATGATTAAAATGTGTTGACATCACCGCGTCATCTAAACACAATATAAAGTTTTATAAACTATGAACTCACAATCAGAATTTACTTTCCAAATACATATACAGTAATACTCCGGACTTACGCGGTAGGTGGGACCGAGCGATTGCCGTGTAAGTCGAATTCGCTTAAATCGAGGTTCAACTTTGCATATAAAGTTTCTTTAATCAGGACCAGTTTAAAAAAAACATAATTTAGAAGAAAAATGTTTAATAAAGTGTAGGATAATAAAAAAAATTACATTGTTATGAATAAAGTAACCTAAACCGGAATTATTTTGATGTCGAAGGCTTCATATATTCTAACAATGTTGCCTGCCGAGTTAAATTTTTCTTCTTTTCCAATTCATAAATTTTCATTTTTACGACTTTGAAGACTTTGAAGTCTTTAATTATATTTAGTTTACACTCCAAAGACAGTGTTTTCTTTTTCTTGTTATGCTCAAATGACTCATTTTTCGTTCTTTTACGCCCAATATTAATAATCTATCTCCAACGTCAATCTTCGATTGTTCCAATCTCTAGATTGGATAGATATATGGAACAATCGAAGATTGACGTAGGAGATAGATTATTAATATTGGTCGTTAGACGACATAATTAGAGATTATAAGTAAAACGCTTTGCGCGCGTAAAACAATTTCACGCGGAACATGTTTAAACCTGTCGCAAGCTGAACACTGGGGGTGGGCAGAGCGAGAGAGCCGATGCGCGGCAATCAAAATGAAAAACCGCGTATCTCCGAATTCGCGTAAAACGGGGTAGCATAAGTCGGAGTATTACTGTACTTTTTATTGCAGATATCGCCATTTGAGCTTGTCCCTAAAAATATATAATTAATATCATATATATAATTTAAAATTATAATTATGGTAGACTAAACAACTATTAATTGTACTTTTTTTTCAGCTTGACACTGTATCCCGCACACAGCAGGGTAGGCAGAGGGAACCTAGTGTTAAGACACTCTGTTCCCTACTTTCCGCGGAATTCTGTAGGCATTGCGTGCTGAGTAGTGAAACTCAACGCCACACTTTGCCTCGACATCAGAGCAATGAAATGGAAATATAAATTTAAATAAATATTTAATTTCCTCAAGTGGGAATAGAACCCAC
>JAAIXJ010001835.1:234503-255110 GCA_013403705.1 Heliconius hermathena | reverse complement strand
GCGTAACTGCGTCACACGAAATATAGATATGAATAAACATCGTGAAATGAAAAAAAAACCTACGTCTTCACTGTTGATGTATCTTGCTTAATTTCTTTAGGTATGGGTTTAAAATATTTTACCCTATATGCTGTTTCCGTAAATGGAGCGCTGACGCTTCTCTTCTCTTCTTTGTTAAAGGCCGTCGCAGCACAGGGGCACAAAGTGTGGCTGTAACGCGACTGTTGTGTGTCCGATCCCCACTTGGAGGATTGAATTATAATTTAATAATATTTTCATTTCGTTTAATAATATTTTCATTTCGCACATCAGTCACACTTTATACGCAATATCTTAACACTAATTTACCCTGCTAAAGGCGGGATAAAGCGTGGATCTGGTTTTAACTTTGTGTGAACCGATTAAAATAAAGTCCAGTCCAGTTGAGGCCAGTCGTGGCGCAGCGGCACGAAGTATGACTGTAAAACCGACTGGTTGTCGGTTCGATCCCTACTCGAGGAGATAAAATATTTACTTAAATTTATATTTCCATTTCTTCGCTCTGGTGTCGACGTTAAGCACGGCGTTGAGTTCCGCCACTCAACACGCAATGCCTCCAGAAATCGGCAAAAAGTGGGGAACGGAGTGTCTTAACACTAGGTTCCCTCTGCCTTACCTGCTGTGTGCGGGATACAGCGTGAAGCTGATTAAAATAAAACTAATACTCAATATTTAAGGGCAGTTTGGCAAAATACAAACAATAAAAGTATTTAAATCGGTTAAGCAGTTTCTGAGATTATCGTGAAGAACCGCACAGACAAACAGACCAACTGAGCAAGTTTTATTACATTGTTAATTGTAATATCTTCTATGTACAGACACCGATGAGTTAGGATTTTATTGTAAGTATCGATAAGTTATGTTTTTATTTCAAACATTCAATTGAAGATTCTTATGGGAGGTACAAAAATGCGACCTAAAGTTTTAATAACTTTCTCATAAAAAATCTTCATGGCGCTGCAAACATACATAATAGGTATATCAAAACACGAACATAATTCAGTGTGTTAAGTAAATAATTCTGTGGTATAAGCGGGCGAAGCCGCAAGCGGGTCGCTAGTATATTAATATCAGACTCTGTTGTAATGTTAAAAAAGTTTATTATCATTTTACTAATATTTAAAATAAATTAATAAAAAAAAAAAATAAGTAAATTATGTATAAATAAAACAATATTCATATAACAATTTACTTAATTTATAATGATCAACAATATCTTTACTAACAAACCATTTGAAGTCAATGTTTAAGTATACTAAGCCAATTTATTTCAGGCTTCCATCTTAACTTCTCACTAGGTATTTTGTCTAGCACAAACAGCTGAAACAAAAATAATATGAATCGATATAATAATCTTAAAAAATTGTAATCTAAATAACATAAATAAGATGTTTTTGTTGTTGTTGTAGCTTGACGAGAACATATAGCTAGTGGTCAGAGTGCTTGGATGGTTTCCAAGAGGTGCGGGTTCAAATCCCGATACATTAACATTTTTATATGTTTCTAAAAAAGTATTTTTCTTGAATGTGGAATAACACTTTAAAAATGTTAAAAATAAAAAATAATGTTTTTATGGCAGGAAACTTAGTTAATACTGACACTGATTAAGACACTGTTCGCCATACACCTTTCGAGACAATGAATATTGAATGACGGAGCTTAACGCTGTGCTTTGTTTTTTTACCAGAGTGTGAAAGAAAGTAATATATTCCCCCGAAGCGAAAATCGAACCTGCGACCGTAGCGTTTATAGTCAGTCGCTTAAATGCTGCGCCACGACGTCTTTGATTAACGAATAAATGTTATAACGACAAAGAATATGTTAGATATTTTTATGTTATATATTTATTTATTTCAGTGATTGGTAAATATTTTGATATTCAAACATTTTCGATTAGCACACAAACAGCGGCTTTAAGTTCCACCATGCAATGTGTCAAAAATCAAAAGTAAAGAAAAAAAGAAAACAATAATTAATACCTGATGTCTTATAAAATGTACAATTTTTGCTACATGTTCTGCTTTGACATCTTCTGAGAGTGAATAAAACCTCCTCCACACGGCAGCTGCTAATATTTTATCTTCATTTAAACCTTCATCGTATGCAACTAGTGCCGCTTGAAATTGTTCTGAAAGTTCTGACACTTGCTTCCTAGCTATTGCTGGATTTGCCCCCTGTAATATAATATAATAATATTTATTTTTAATATTTTACGACATAACATAAAGCCATAAAATAAATAATATTAACTACTTTCTTGATCATTTTAATAATAGATAATAATTTTAATTACTAATAATAATTACTATTTATCTATTTCTGAAGAAATCAATTCCTCCAAACTAAAGCTCATAAAAAATAATATACTTAAAAAAATACTATATTCTTAAGTTACATAATTATAATGTTATGAAATCAATAATTTTATAAAACACAGCATAATATAACATTGGCATAAGGGACTTCTATGAGCAAGTAGGTTGTGTGTTTGATCCAGTCCTGGGCAGCGGCGTACTTAGGTGTGGGTTCTCGCCTACGGCCTCATAATTGAAGGGGCTTCGCAAGGCTTTTTTACATGCAATGCCACCAGAAATCCTCGAAATAAGAATCTAAAATATATTGGCCACACTCTTCACATACAGGCAACTTACAGCTGTAACTGTTTGCAGTGTGTGATTCAAGTAAGCTTACTTAACTGAAATCACATTTTAGCTGTCACATAAACACAACATTTCATGGCTGTGTTATCTTTTTAAGAAACAGTGTGAAATATGGATTAGATGACAATGCAGAGAATGGATGTCTTAAAACTAAATTTTTACAGCCTACCCTGCTATATAATAAAGACAAAAAAACAAAATAATACCTCTAAAAACTTAATTCTGTTTGCAACATCTGCCCATAGAGCCTCTATAATACAATTTCTTACAAAATGGCCATCGCCTTTAACATATTTCTTTTTCTCACTTGAAGTAGATGTTACATCTTCTGCCATATATCTTACAAGTAAAAGCCATACATGTAACTCAGTAATAATAAACCAGGAGGCAAACGTATCTGGAAGCTCAAGATCTTCAAACCATTCTTCATAAGATACACTATCTGGCACACATTCATATAGAAAATATCCAGTTAGTTTTAATCTCTGAAATAAGTGAAATAAATTGGTTATTTCCTATTTAAATTAAATATTCTGCAGGACGGGTATATCTGTCAGTAAATTCAACTGCTGTAGTTATGGGTTGTATTATACTAGGTTCTGCTTACCCTGCTGTGAGCGGGATACAGTGTGAAGCTGATTTAATCTGACTTTGTTTTTTTATTTTCTTACTCTGGCAAGACACAACAGAACTTTAATTAATTAATTATCAGTTACACCAAAAGCATAGAACAGTGTCTTGACAGTAGGTTCTCTTTGTCTCCTAGAGGAGGGCCTCTATGTGAGATATAATTTGAAGATGAAAAAATAATAAAAACAAAAGACTTTCAGAGACTTATAATATGGATTAATTTTACTCCTTGTATAAATGTTTCTCTCTTTTTTGTTTTAACTCCACAACAATCAAGACTTATACTTTTAAATGTGGAAAAAATAAACAAAAATATATAATTTTATTTAAAAATTTATGTTTGAATATAAAAAATATGAATAAAATAAATATTATTATTCATATTATATAGGAATTACGAAAAAAATAAGTAAATACATTTCAGGAATAATAAACACAAAAAGTTAGGTTATAAAAGAAAACGATTACCGTGCGCTCTTGGTCCATCCATCCTACAGCTTTCATAAATTTCTTAACATAGCTATCATTAACGGCAGCAGTGGCTTGACGTCTAATATTTACTGAATTCGTGCAAAGACTTGAAACGCAAGGTCTTGCATAATCAATTTTGTTAGAAAATCCTTGTCGCCAAAGAACCTAAAACATGAGATGAAAGAACCTATGACTTAGAAAGGGCTACAGGAAAATTTAAAAGGAAGAACTAACTGAATAATTAACTTACTCGTGATAAAATCCTAGCTCTATTCATTTTGCGCGTTTTTATGTATTGAATAAACTTAATAATAAAACTTTTATATACGTAATTTCAATTTAATTTCATTTCGTATACAAAATTTAGCAAATACAGATACCAGTTGTAAAATTTTAAATAGTTTTTCATTTATATTTATGTTTTATTAAAGTATCTGCTAAAATTGGAAAAATATTTATATGGTAAAGTCAGAACGTCAAAATGTCCAATAAAAACTTTGACATTGACTTGACCACAGAAAACCCACCCAAAAGGACAATATGGAATGTACTTGTCAGTTAAACAGATAAAAATATCTGTGCTCAACTCGCAAGCGGGAGCGCGAAACAAGCAAAGGACAGGCGCGATCGGCTTAAACGTTCGGCTTGTGACGCATCTATCCACTCATTGTTATTTATAATGAAATAACATAATTTAAATAAAAAAAATTGAATTACACTCATCATGCATGCAATTATTGCACTCACCAAATAAATGTCAATTTATTCAGAAAATGACATTTTAAATTTATTACTACTTTGAATAATACAACGATAATTCAGTGATATCGAATTAATTCAATTTATAAAACTGCAATTTTATGACGTTATCACGTAAAATCCATAAGCTGACTTTACAGACAACCAATTTTCTTTAAACAAAAAAAAATCAGCTTCACGCTGTATCCCGCACACAGCACCCCGCTGTGGCATGGCAGAGGGAACCCAGTGCTAAGACACTCCGTTCCCCACTTTCTGCCGAATTCTGGAGGCATTGCGTGTTGAGTAGCGGAACTCAACGCCGCGCTTAGCCTAGGCACCAGAGCGAAGAAATGAAAATATAAATTTAAGTAAATATTTCATCTCCTCGAGTGGGGATTGAACCCACCACCAGTCGGTTTTATACATACCCACAACCAGTCGGTTTATCACATAGTCAATAATTAATTTATTGATGTATTATTAACAAATTTGAATGCAGTGATTGCATTTTTTTATTGTTAATTTATTGCCATTTATTTATTGTATGCAATAATGCCAGAATTCGGCAGAAAGTGGAGAACGGAGTGTCTTACGACTGTTTCCTCTGCTTACCCTGTTATGCGTGGTATCCCTACAGCGTGAAGCTGATTTGTTATACCCAATTTGTTGATTTTAAAATATTTAAGATTTAAAAGTAAGTACATTTATAATTACTAATCATTTATTCATGTGCATGTTAATTTATTAGGAACTCTTACAAGGTAACTTATCTATAATATTTGTATAAATTTATTCCGTATCAATAATTATCGCTGCATAGCATATATTTGTAAAAGGTGAAGTGAAACATTATCCAATAGGATTGTATAAATTTTCCAATTAGAGAAATCGTTTTTAAAAAATCCACTTTATTTACACTTGTTGTATTTTTCTAATAGATTCCTTTTTAAAAATTAGTTATAATCAATCCAAAATGTCATAAATATATTAAAATTAAGTAATCAGTATATTTTTAAATCACATCAGTTAATCATAAATATCCAGTGTATCCAGTAGACTAGTAATAATAAATCTCAATCTCATCAATCTTTTTATTTCAAATCCTCCAATCCAACCTAATCCAAAAAAAAGAATGTATATAAAAAAAAACTAGACAGGTATTTTGTCTTGAGGCTTGAGCTCGCTAAACATAGCGAGATCAAGCCTTTATAATATTAGTACTTAGTAGACATAGATATTAGACAATAGTAACTACTATTCCAGTCACATGAATTAAAATGGTACATGTGATGCCGAAAATATAATTACGCTAACCCTTCACCAAGCCAAGCGAAGTATAAATTTAGCTCTAGCTAAGATTTCCCGAATTTTTAAGGACCTAAAAATAAGGATTTCAGTACTCCACAATGATATCCAAACCTGTATTAATGTCAGATGAATGATGATTAATTCTATAATAGCCTTTGAGTCCGAATTACTTTTCGAACTTAATGTATGATGACTTCTCTAATAGTAATAGTATCTATTAGTGTTTAAAAGTTATAATAATTAATTTATTCGCTAAAAAGAAATTGTAGCTTAAACTTTGAAAAGTTCAAAGTATTGATCTTTGCAGCTACAAATTGTTATCTGTGGTGTATCTTCACGTCGTTGACTGATCGACCTAAAGACCGATAATTTTATAGGTTACATAATTTTACTTTGCAGCCACCCATTCTTCTACTTTGCCCCGTTGTATCATATTAAAAATGTTTGGGGCTGTAAGTAGGGTCGGCGGCGGTTTCTTAGCAGCAAAATCAGTTGCCGAAAAAGCTTTAGCAGAATGCAGCAAAATCGTAGCAGTTTCTGGACAAAAGAGAGATTATGCTGCTAAAGCCGCCGCAGGAAAAGGTAAGGTGGTTGCAGTCATCGGTGCCGTCGTGGACGTACAGTTTGAGGATAGTCTCCCACCCATCCTAAATGCCCTCGAAGTACAGAACCGGTCCCCCAGGCTCGTCCTGGAGGTGGCCCAGCACTTGGGAGAGAATACCGTGCGCACCATTGCCATGGACGGTACTGAAGGTCTCGTGCGTGGACAACCCGTGCACGACTGCGGTTCGCCCATCCGCATCCCCGTGGGCGCGGAAACACTCGGCCGCATCATTAACGTGATCGGGGAGCCCATCGACGAGCGTGGCCCCATCCCCACTGACAAGACCGCCGCCATCCACGCCGAAGCGCCCGAGTTCGTGGACATGTCTGTACAGCAGGAGATCCTCGTGACAGGCATCAAGGTGGTGGATCTGCTCGCGCCTTACGCCAAGGGAGGCAAGATTGGCCTGTTCGGCGGCGCCGGCGTCGGCAAGACCGTACTTATCATGGAGCTGATCAACAACGTCGCCAAGGCGCATGGTGGTTACTCTGTGTTCGCTGGTGTAGGAGAGCGCACCCGTGAAGGCAATGACTTGTATCACGAGATGATTGAGTCCGGCGTCATCTCGCTCAAGGACAAGACCTCCAAGGTGGCCCTTGTGTACGGTCAAATGAATGAGCCCCCTGGCGCGCGCGCCCGTGTCGCTCTCACTGGACTGACCGTAGCCGAGTACTTCCGTGACCAGGAGGGACAAGATGTGCTGCTCTTCATTGACAACATTTTCCGTTTCACTCAGGCTGGTTCTGAGGTGTCTGCTCTTCTGGGTCGTATCCCCTCAGCTGTAGGATACCAACCTACTCTGGCCACTGACATGGGTACTATGCAGGAGCGTATCACCACCACAAAGAAAGGTTCCATCACCTCTGTACAGGCTATCTATGTGCCAGCTGACGACTTGACAGATCCTGCCCCTGCTACCACCTTTGCTCACTTGGATGCCACCACTGTGTTGTCGCGTGCTATTGCTGAGTTAGGTATCTACCCAGCTGTGGACCCCCTCGATTCCACCTCCCGTATCATGGACCCCAACATCATTGGGGCCGAGCACTACAATGTTGCCAGAGGAGTACAAAAGATCCTCCAAGACTACAAATCCCTTCAGGATATCATTGCCATCTTGGGTATGGATGAATTGTCTGAGGAAGACAAACTGACAGTAGCACGTGCACGTAAGATCCAAAGGTTCCTCTCACAACCCTTCCAGGTAGCTGAGGTGTTCACCGGCCATGCTGGAAAACTTGTGCCTCTTGAGGAGACTATCAAGGGATTCTCTAAAATCTTACAAGGAGAGTATGATCATTTACCTGAAGTTGCCTTCTACATGGTTGGACCTATCGAAGAAGTTATCGCTAAAGCTGAAACTCTGGCCAAGAGTGCATAATTATTATGATGAATCAAATGTGATTTTTTGTCAATAAATCTAGTTATACCTAAATTAAGTTTAATTTACCCAAGTAACTCTATGTTTATTTTAGGAACAAATTATGTTATGTAACTGGAAATATTGCAAAGCTCATGTCACTGAATTTTTGTTTATGTAATATTTTTATTGAAAAGATTTATATTTCATAAAAGAGACAGAATCTAAAATTAAGTAATATAAAAAGAAATATTTTAAATGTCAGTTGTGTCAGAATTGATAATTTAAATTTAGAAAATAAATATAATCTAAGAAAAAGGTCTATTACCTACTTGATTTTTTTTAAACTTTCTATATTATCTTATTTAAAATTTGTCTTCATGGCGTCTTACAGTAAAATTGGGCGGAATAAATTATTTTTATTTCCTCGCTTTATCAACATCACAAAGCGCGGCGTTAACTTCAGCCACTCGGTCACATCACACATGTCCTTGACACTAGATTTTCTCTGCTTACATTTAGCAAAATGTGGAATCTGGCAGGAGCTAATAAAATTGGCGTTTTTATTTTTTAAGACTTGAAAATTGTATAATCATTAATCGCAACTTATAAATTATAAATTCTCGCTCTGGTGTCGAGGCAAAGCGCGATGTTGAGTTCCGCCACTCAACACGCAATGCCTCCAGAACTCTGCGGAAAGTGGGGAACGGTGTCTTAACACTAGGTTCCTTCTGCCTACCCTGCTATGTGCAGGATATAGCGTGAAGCTGATTTAATTTTTTGTTTATTTTTAGATCAAAGGTATAAAAAATTACTAAAGTGAGACTAATCACTGATTAGCTAAAATATTTTTGCAATATTATTATAGCATACAATATGTAACTTACACTTGATTAAAACACTTAAACTGTGAAAAAAGGAGCAAAAGGGACTACTTATATTTACATTACTATATTTTGAAAACATTTTTTTATATCAATGGTCTGCTTGCTATTTATATATATATCTCACAGTAAAATTAAAATTATCATCACAATTATATGAATCGGACAGAAATAAAGTGTAAGGCATGGCAGCATTTATTTATTTTCTAACTAAACTTAAAAATAATAACTGTACACATCCAGGTATCTTTTAAACACAAATATACACTACTAATTAGCAACCTTCTAGGTTAACTGTGTTTTGGGAAACAATGGGTATTTCATTGATTGCATTAGTCAATTTAGAATCACATATTTGTTCACCAGAGTTCTCACTTTCAGGTACAATTTCTTTCACTTCACCTAAATCAATATAATTAGCACTTGCGTCTTTATCACTTGGAGCACTTTTATCTTCAGTGTTAGTTTTTATACTATTATTAATTATTGGTTTATTTACAGTATTTTCTACTTTAGGTACTTGAACGACTACAACTTGGTCCTTCTTTTCCTCATTAGAAGTAGCTTTAGTGGGATCCTTTAATTTTATCGTTTGAAATTTAAGCGGCGTATTTATGGAGTTCGGTCCGTCATTATTTCTGTTGATCGGTTTAATGACTAATATTTTGGTCTTCATGCCGGCCTTTGTAAAGTCAGTTATGTTTTTCTTTATCAATGGATTCTTAATAACTTCCAAGCTTTGTCGTCTGAATTTTATAGGAAGTATAGGTACATTTAAACTTGGTTTGGGTGTTTCCAATGACTGTTTTTTATCAGTTTCTACAGTTTTATTTTCTTCATTGCTTTCATTGGTTTCATTTGTAGCCGATTCATTTTTAGTATCATTAATAGGTGCTATTTTTTCTTTAATTTTAGGAACTTGTGCTTCAGTTGTTTCGTCTCTCTTTTGATCTAAATCATCTTTCTTATTGTTTTTGCTTACATTTTTATGAGGACTAGGGAAATTGGACAATTCTACAACTTTTACTGGGCTAGCAGTGTCTTTTTCTTTAGTTTCTTTTTCATCTTTCTTGGGTGATATTTTGTCAATTCTACTTACTTTAGGCACCATTGGCCTTACGAATGTTGTAGATATCCGCGATTCTTTCGATGTGAACACACCTAGTGTTTTCATATGACTTTGCGCTTTCCCTGCAGATTTCCAGGATAATGTAACGAGCGCTCCACAACAATCTTTATTAAAAGCTTCATAATTTTGTTGATGGTCTAATTGAGCTTTCTTCTTACTTTGCGTAGGTTTAGTCATCACAGTTTGGGAATCTCGATAACCTTGAGCTTCCAATTTCAACAAATTAGATAAATCGTATTCAAAGTCTTCATTTTTAGGTTTAGTTTTTTTGCGAACAGGGCGACGTGACGCCACTGAGCTTATTTCGGCAGTTTGTCGTTTTAATATTCTTTCATCGACTTCATCGAAATCTGATGAGTTTTCTTCAAACACTTTGGAATTTGACGATGTATCATTTTCTGAGAGTATTGCATCTTTTTCTTTTTGTGTTTCATCATCTTTTTGGCTCTCCGTCTCTTCTGTAAAAGAAATTTCAACATATTTAAACATTTTCTTTTATAATTTTTTAGCTTCACGGTATATCCCGTATATAGGATACTCAGCTTTTCACTTTCCTTTCAATTTTCGTGTAAAGTGTCCAGTGGCGAAACTCAACGCTACGTTTTGTCTGTCACCAGAGCGACAAAATGAAACTCATTTATTCCCCGGAGTAGGAATCGAATGCACAACCGTCGTTATTACAGACAGACACTGTGCTACGACTGCCTCAACATAAAATTAGCAAATTAATATTAAGAAACAAAAAAAAATTAACACCAACCTGTAATATACATATCTCTTTTCTTCTTTGCATTACATCTATATTTATTCGCTTTGCGTTTCCGCGAGCCCGCCTCCAGCCTTGTACTACTAGATGAACTATCATCTGATAATCTACTGGAATCACTTGAACATCTGCTCGGTCTTCTAGAATCAGGACTGACTTCAGTTATATCATTACTTTCTTCAACAGTTTCAGCCAATTCCATAGCTTCAGGGCCATCCACAGCTTTAACTGTACTATAGTAAAAATCATTATCGCCTTTTAATTTGTGAACAATTTTAACATGTTCTGGAAGCTTCTCGAAATCGAAATGTTTGAAATTGCACAGTTTACAAGCGTAACGTATCCATTTGTAATGGGCTGCCATATGATTTAATAGATCGGTTATTTCATTATGTTTTATATTGCACTTTTTACATATTAATTGTTCTTTTTCTATGTCGGGTAACATTTTTTGTTTGAAAGCTGTCAAATTACTTTTTTCAGCTTGTTGGGCGAATGGTAGGTTATTCATAAGAATACTATCGAATAGGAATGGTTTATTTTCTACATTGGTTTCTGTCGCTTCTTTATTTTCTTCTTCGTCTTTTCGTTCTTCAATAATAGGCATCTCTTCTTCACTCTGTGTTGTTTCTTCATTAATTTCTTTTGTAATTGTTTCTTTCTCAACTGTTTTACATTCCGGCGGTGTTTCTTCAATGACAGGTTTGGGTTCTGTTATACAATTAAAGGTAACATTTAATTTAATAACATTTTCTTACCAAATTGCTTTTTTTGCTTAAATAAATATTTACTTATAATATATATTTAATATCATTTCTTAGTAAGTGACAGGTTTGGCATATGTTTTATAATTAATATAATTTTATTTGTAGTTGATATATAATAATAAAATCTGTAATTTGAAAACCTGTGTTCTAAAATTATCCTTTCATAATAAGACAATTTGTATGTTACACAATTGAGTTGTACATCTACGTACGTATACGTCAGAAGCAGTTGTGGCGCAGTCGTACAGCGTTTGACTGTAAACGCGACGATTGTGGTTTCATTTCAACAAAACAAAGAGCGGTGTTGAGCTCCGCGACTCAACACGCAAAATGAACGAAAAAAATAGTAATGAATACTCCAACGAATGAACATAGATTGGTTTATATATAATATAATAACAAAACAAATTAGGCCAGTCGTGGCGCAGCGGTACGAAGTTTGACTGTAAAACCGACTGGTTGTGGGTTCGATCCCCACTCGAGGAGATGAAATATTTGCTTAAATTTATATTTCCATTTCTTCGCTCTGGTGTCGAGGTTAAGCGTGGCGTTGAGTTCTGCCACTCAACACTTAAAGCCTCCAAAATTCGGCAGAAAGTGGGGAACGGAGTGTCTTAACACTAGGTTCCCTCTGCCTACCCTGCTGTGTGCGGGATACAGTGGAAGCAGATTTATTTTTTTATAATAACTCTCTGTCTGTTAACAAGTTCTAAGTGCAAATGTCCGTCCGCAGCCATTTAAATTAAAAAAAAAAGCTTACCATAGACCCGGCTCGCACTCAGATACGGGTTACTCTGCTCCTTATGGTAGTCCTTGCGTATCTGAATGCCGATGCGCCGGCGGTGGCGGCGCGCGCACGTGTGCGAGTGCGCCACGAGCGCGGCGCGGCGCTCGAACGTGCGCCCGCAGCCGCCGCACCGCCGCCCTTCGCTCTCGCCGTCGAGCTCCTCTAGCCACGCCTGGGGACATCGCGTATATAGTAGGGTAAGCAGAAGCAACCTAGAGTTAAGGCACTCCGTTCCCTCACTTTTGGCCTAATTTTCAAGACATAGCAAATTGAGTACTGCAATTTAATGCATCTGATAGAATGTCGTGCTACCACAATGAGGAAATAAAAATATTTCATTCCCTAACTGGGAATCGTATCCACAATCGTTGCGTTTAGTAAAGTTACTTACTCCCGACGATATATGTTTTTATCTTGTTTTTTTTAACATTAACCGCTTCCTATTTCTAACACTATGTTAAGTATTAAATAAAAAGTATTAAATCAAGGTTCTTTTGTCTGTATAGCAGTTGTTGTTGTTAAATTAAGGTTTAAATAAATAATATAGTTATACAATTTTATAACTTCTATATATTTTTATAAAATATTTTATTGCTGCAATATCAAAATAGTATAATACATATATTTTTTTGTCGTCGGTTATATTATTATATAATATATACATGCGTGATACAGCGTGAAGCGGAAAAAAATACAATCTATATTATATAATAAAAAATAAAATAAATAAACAAATAACATAATAACCTGATTTTCCTGATCTAGTCGTTCCTCCTCCGTTATTTTCTGCGGCGGCGCAACCTTAGGGACTGTTCTCCGTCTCTCGTAGAACGCGGGAGGGTTGTCCATACGGAACGCTTTCGCTTGTATCGATTCTCGTAATCTTCTTATTTGGGCTGCAGTTTTTCTATAATAGAAGAATTTTTATTTTGGATCATCCTATCATTAACCATTGTGAACCTAATATTAAGACAATAGGTTCTGTTGAATTTTGCCACTCAACACACAATATCTCCAAAATTTCACTAGGTTCCACCCCTCTGCCTGCTGTGCGGGCAAAAGCATGAACTTCTTTTTTTTACAAAATACTTATAAGTTCGACTTCCAGTAGGTAGATTTTTTACAAATATTTTGGTTTCTTTTACCTACTTGGATAATGTATGGCGTAAAAATACATAAATTTACATTTCGATTTAATGCAACATAAAATAATTAATGAGAATTATGTTTAATTAAAACGATACATAAGTTGTAATTTCTGTATGGAACATTATTTAATATTTTTCAATATAAAATTATGTTTACTTTTAAAATTATCAATTATTATTACAATGTGTCATGAAAAAATTTAATTTTAAAATATAGTATAATAAAGAGATCATCAATATAAGTTTAAGCGTTCAAAACATTTTTTTTTTTTAATATTTTAATATACCGTTGAGATTTGATTATTCTTATATCAGTTATAGAAAATCGGGATTATTTGGACTACCAACTGGATACGACTAATAATACTAAATATTTTTGAGGTACACAGAATTTTTCAAACTTCTTTATTAATTTGATTATCCGAATATACATTTATTTCACTGCAATACAATTACTAATATTAGGCTAGGCAGGTCGTCGTGGCGCAGGGGTATAAGGGTGGGATTGCAACGTGACGGTTGTAGATTCGATCCCCACTCGAGGGAATTAATTATTTTTTAATATTTTCATTTCTTCGCTCTGGCACCAAGGCAAAAGCCCCGCGTTGAGTTCCACCAGTCAACACACAATGGCGCCGAAAATCGACGGAAAGTGGGTAATGGAGTGTTAAGCGTAAGTATATTTACCTATGAACTTTGAACAAGTGTCGAAATACGCTCCAAGAAGTAGAAAAAATGTCGGCACAGTCGGGACACGGGAACACGAGGCGATTTTCCACATGCTTATACTTCATGTGGAACTTTAGCGTCTTTAGAGTTGAAAATTGAAGATCACCTGATGGTAAAAGATATAAGTACTATATTTACAAATATTAATTGAGTGACTATGGTTGTAGTGGTTTTAAGTGCCACTTGCGGGCATGTTTGTACGGTACAGCCGACAATTCGTGGCCGCTCTGAAGTAAAGCTTTCTTAATTTTTGCGCACAGTTCATTAGGAAAAAAAATAATAAAAGTAAGGAAAATACTAAAATTAAATTTGCGCAGCCGACTTCATGGTGGCCACAACTCGTCGAACTTACTATATAAACATACTCCCGAGTGACAATCAAGACCAAGAGAATGAAGTGTCTCAACACTAAGTTCATCTGCCTATTTTAAAGTAAAAATTAACTAATTACTATACTAAAAATACTTATTTAGAAAACATAAGTTGTAACAAGCGTATAAAAATTTCGACTCAGCTTCATGAGAACGTATGGCTTAGTGGTCAGAGCACTGGTCGGTTTCCAGGAGGCGCGGGTTCGAGTCCCGCTACGTTCAAATTTTTATACGTTTACTAAATAAGTATTTTTCTTTCCTAAGTGTGTAATAACACTTTAAAAATGTTTAAAATATTTAATAAATAGCATTCTCTCTTGCCAGACGATAATTCGTAGTAATTATCTTTGGGTAGCGGAAATTTGTAATAATCTCCCTACAGAGATGTTAACAACATAAATAAATTATAACAAGCGTATAAATTTTGACGTAGCTTGATGAGAACGTATGGCTTAGTGGTCAGAACGCCTGGTTGGTTTCCAGGAGGCGCGGGTTTGAGTCCCGCTACGTTCAAATTTTTATACGTTTTCTAAATAAGTAATTACGACATCTTGCACAACGCTGATAAATACGAATGTCACGCCATCTAGTGGCCAGCTACAACTAAGTAAGTTTTCATTATAAATTTCAAATCTTTTAAATTTTATACTTATGAATAATGAGGCCAGTCGTGGCGCAGGGGCACAAGTGTGCCTGTAAACGTGACTGGTTGTGGGTTCGATCCCCATTCGAGAAAAATGAAATATTTATTTAAATTTATATTTTCATTTCTTCGGAGGCAAAGCGCCGCCACTCAACTAAATGAATTAATAAGAACTATTTATTTTTTTATTAATATCACAATTTTTTATTAATAATTTATAATGTATTGTCCATTACATACAGGATTTTGCTAATTTCAATGCACTCGAGTTATCAAAAATTATTATTAAATCTATTTAAAAAAAACCAGTTTAACATTAATTCATATCAAGCAGAATTTGAACCTGTGACCTATGCACGCAGTTGACAGTGTTAATTATACATATTAACTATTGAACTATTAGGTTATTTGTCTTCAATTAATTAAGTAAGTAAACATAGCATGATAACCAATTATTAAAAAACAAACCCTATATGTAATTATTTAAATTTTAAAGTATAAATAAATGCCATACATTATTTTGGATATGAATTCATACTATAAGCTGCTAGACTGATTTTTATAAACACAGTTAAGAACCAGCGCATGCGAACTGGCTTTCAAGTGAAATCGGTCCATCCATTTGAGAATAACAATGCCACAGGCGATACACACAGACATTGATGTCAAATTTATAACAACTCTCTTTTTGCTTAAATATATATATTTATTTTCACGCTGTACCTTGCACACATGGGCCATGGGAAGCTAGTGTCATGACACTCCGTTCCACTCCAGTTTGAATTACCTTGAGTTTGAAACATTAAATGTTGAGTGTCGCAACTCAATATTATTCTCTGCTACTGCCAGATCGCGAATCCTCAGTATTTAAATTATTTTCATATTCCTATTCTGGTAAGCAATGAATTCCTTTGGGTTCTGCCACTCAACACTACAAAAAAAAATAGTGGTGCGTGGAGTGCAGAATGAGTGGAATCCAAGTATTAATAATACTTGAATCCCTCTGCCTTCTCTGGTAAGAGGGAAAAAGTGTGATGTGGAACTATTTACTTACAAGTTTTACATTTAAGAGCGCCGGTGTTTTCATTTTCATCATCATCACTTATTTGTATAATGTTGTCGGTTGATGTATTACTTTGCACTTTAAGTGTACCATCGTTTTGTAAAACTGCATTTTCTTGTGACAGCATATGATCTAATTCATTTACCTATAATATAAGAAAATAATTTATTACATTAAAGTTAAAAACATAAATAAGTTGTGACAAGAGTATAACAAATTCAACATAGCCTAAAACACACATATTACGGCTTAGTGGTTAGATCACTTGGAAGGTTTTCGTTAGACCCGGTTTCGAATCCCGCTACATTGAAATTCTATAAGTTTTCTAAAATATTTTTCTACGCTTTATATGAAATAACACATCAAAATTTTAAAAATATTTACAGAACATTGAATTATAAAAGAACCTTCTTTTTTTTTTAAATAATATAGTAAGAAACCACCGTGGCGTAGTAGCACAACCTCTGACTGTAAATGTGACAGTTGTGGGTTCGGATTACCCGCCGGGAAATCAATTATTTTCAATAAAACAAGACACAAGACAAAGTCAATGTTGAGTTCTTATAATCATCACACATTCGCATATTAGGTGAAAATTGGGTAACAGAATGTCTTAACATTGGGTTTTCTCTGCCTAGCATGTTATATGCCAGATATTGCATAAAATTGTATAAAAGAGAGAGGAGCATTATGATAGATTTTAAAGGGGCTAAGGAAGCCTATATTTGGATTGTAAGACCTAGGCACTGGTTAGAGTTCCTTACTTTGTAACACAATCAACCTGAAATCCATCTGATAAATCCATGTGTGTGTGTACTAAGAATATATAAAAGTAGATATAATATGATATTATTGATCTCTCTTAATAAATGTACTAGCTATCACAAAATTTACGTTCCCATTTCATCAATAGTTTTTGAGATTAAAGCATCCAACTAAATTAACTCTTCAGATTTATAATATTTTTATAGATTATATACATACCTGTGTTCGCATATTGTCACTATTACAATTATTATCATAATTGATATTTTGAAAAACTGCAACTGAGCTCATTGGAATTTTTTGAAATACCAATTGTTGATCTTCAATCTGTTTTTCTTTTACACCTCTAGATTTTACAATCTTTTCTAAAACTTCTGTTATATCTTTAGACATAGGTATTCGCTCATCATTCTCATTCTCATCTAAAGAATTTTGACATTTGGTTTCATTTAAAGACTCCTGGTAGCTTTCTTCCAGTTTTCTTATTTTTAATACTTCTTGTATCTGCAAGAAACAGGTTTTTTAATATTTTTAAATAATTATATACATAATGTATTAAATTATAAAAATAATAACAATCACTTACTGTGCATGGTTCCTTCATGAAGTGGCCATGTACTGAAGAGTTAAAATTCTCCTTACAATAAACACGCTTGTGAGATATGAAATTTGCCAAGCTTCTGAATATATTTCTGCAAATCTTACATTCATATAGTAAATCACATTCATTTGTAAGTAAGGTTTTTAGCTGGAAAAGGGAAAGTTAAAAATATTATAATTATAAATATTGTGTACTCAAAAGATATCTTTTAAAAAATATATTAAATAATTCACCTCTTCAGTGACTTGATCAAAAATTTTTATGGCTTGTGCAAAGCCTGTTACACTAGTAAGTATGGGTTTTCTGAGCAAAGAAAAGTCTATGTCGTCTTCATTTTCTTCCCCACCTTGACCAGTAGCCCTATTTATTTTAGTCTTATCATCTTTTTTCTTTGTATTTATTTTATTACCAGCCATTGTGATATCTAAAAATAATTATATATAAAGTAAATATATACATAATTACGACAATGAAAAAAGGTCACAAAATTATTTAACAGCAACAGTTAAAATTACCTATAATCTTGAATTGGCTCACTTTTGAATAATGCCGACCGACTAAAGTATCATATAAGTATATGAGTATACTATTTACTAAATTAGTATTATCTAACCACATATGAAAAATGTAAATAAAGTGATGAGTTTTTATTAAAATTTGCCTTCCCCACTTTCAAAACAACAACGCAATGGTATTTCGAGCATGGTTTTACATCACGAGGTATTTACCAAGACGTTCTAAGTCTGACAGTCTCTCCCTCAAATATCGACGATAACGTTGATTTTCGCCACAAAAAAACACATTATATTGTCATGAGACACGATAAAGAAAACATATCAAGTAATTAAATATTCTTACTCACCAGAAAATCAGGAAATCTATGAACTTGAAAATCCTTATGTTTCGACAAATGTACCACCATCACGCCATTTTTAACAAATGAATACATACTAACGTTACTAGCTAGCCAGCTATCTACTAACAAAGTGTATGTGTTTTCATTCTTATATGCTACGACATCGATTAACAGGGTTTTTTGTGTTAATTCTCATTGTTACATATAGAATAAAATATTTTTATATTTTTTTATTATATATAATTTTGTATTGCTTAATATTATTTCAAAATGTAATTATTATTTTAAATGTCAATATATGTATTAATTTTATATCTATGGGCCTCTATGAAATGTCATTATCGTATATTTGATTGTGACAGTTACAATTTAATTTCTTTTAGTGTAGTCGATGATTTAATTTTAGTAAACAATTAAAATTATTTAAAAAAAATTAAGTAAAGTAAACTATTTTAAGACTAAATGCGGATTACAATTTCTTAATAAGATTTGTAATATATTTAGTTACCTAAGCAACTTATAAGAAAAAGTGATTTGCTAGGAACAAATATAAGTTTTTTTAAATACTATTAATATATAAATAATGGCGGAGGGAGAAGCTCAAACTTTAGATTATCAACAAATGAGATGGCACAATATACGGAAACTTTTGGAAAGATCTGGCCCGTTTTGCCACCCTGATTTCGAGCCATCTGCTGAAATTTTGGATTTCATTATGAATTCTTGTAAAGTGTTAATTGTTGGCGCCGGTGGTCTTGGCTGTGAGCTCCTAAAAGATTTAGCTCTAATGGGATTTAAAAAGTTACATATAGTAGACATGGATACTATAGAACTTTCAAATCTTAACAGACAATTTTTGTTTCGAAAAAATGATATAGGATTGTCTAAAGCAAAGTGTGCAGTTGAATTTGTGAATAAAAGGTAAAAATAGCATAAATACGTGACTTTTTTATTATTATTATATATATACTGATGCTTTCATGGCGCAGCAGCAGACAATCTGACTGTAAACATAGTTGTGGGTTTGATTCCCACCCAGGTAATGAATTACTATAAATTATTTTACTTTCCTAGCTCTGGTAACAAGTCAAAGCTTGGTATAGAGTATATTCAGCATGTAATGTCTTAACACAAGGTTCCCTCTACCTATCCTGCTATTTGTGGCATATGGTATGAAACTTAAAAAAAAGTGCAAATTAAAATATATGATTATTTTAGGGTCCCTGGTTGTGAAGCAGTAGCTCATCATTGTGCAATTCAAGACTTGGATGATGGATTCTATCGTCAGTTTCATATTGTAGTGTGTGGTCTGGACTCTATTGTTGCAAGGCGCTGGTTAAATGGCATGCTTATGTCATTGCTGCAGTATAATGATGACAGTAATGTATTATAATATATTATTTTAATATGAAACTGTAGATAAATAAATATCTACCATATGCAGCAAAATGTTTTTACAGCTTCATACTTGATCTCATATTCAATGGAGTGAGAGGCAAAGGGAAACTAGTGTTATGATACTACCCATGGAATGATGCAATCCAATTTTTGAGACATGGCATGCTTAGTGACAGAAGTCAATGCCATGCTTTATTTTATTACCAAAGTGAGAAGATGAAAATAAATAATTCTCAAGTATGGGTATCGAACCCACAACCATCCCATATGCAGACGGATGCTGTGTAGAATTTTGACAAACAATAATAATTTAAAAGTCCATTGTACTGCCACTTAGCACAGAATCTCAAATATGGATGGAAAATTACAACAAACTGTCTTTGTGGATTAAGTATGAATATAAAAAAAATGTGTAATAATTCCAGGAAGCTTGGATCAAAGCAGTGTAATACCACTAGTAGATGGTGGAACTGAAGGGTTTAAAGGTAATGCAAGAGTGATTCTACCCGGTATGAGTGCATGTATTGAGTGCACACTAGATTTGTATCCTCCACAACGGACATATCCTATGTGCACTATTGCAAATACTCCAAGGTTAGTTTGAAATATAATAGTTATATTTTGTAGTGAGTTCCTATAATAGTTGTTGGTAGGAGGGACAAAAAGATTATTATTTTAACATTAATAAAGTTGAAATATAAACACTTGTGTGTTTGTGAGTGTGTGTATGTACTTATGTATGCACATAAGAAGTTATACTTCTTTAGTGTAACAAGATAAAAATCTTTCTAACAGTTTTATCCTCCTTGTTAACCTATGTTTATACAGAAACAACACTAGTAATAGAAAAAAAGTTATTATATTTACTAAAATGTTTATACATAATA
>JAAIXJ010001835.1:113700-234466 GCA_013403705.1 Heliconius hermathena | reverse complement strand
ATATTAGATATTACTCCACATATTTGTAGTATATAGTTTTGAGTTAATTTCATTAATTTGGGGTAATAATGATATCAATTGAAGGAAGATAAAGTGGGAATGTTTTTAAAATAAAAATAGTGCAGATATGGTATTTAGGTATTTTTTTTGAATAAGCAAAATTTCGTTAACTTTAAAATTTCTGACCATGTTATAAAAGGTTTTTACCTGGAACCCTGGTTCCAACCAGGACCTCTGTATCACCTATATGAGTTTGTTTGTCTATCAATCTACCAATCACCTGTATATGAAATATGGTATTTCATTCTTTAGGTCAATTGTCAATCTTTTATACTTTTAAAAATATTTTGAGTGACTAAGAATATAAAATAGTTATGAACAATGTATGACTACCCCCAGCAGTCTACAGGTAAATTAAATATTATGTTCAACTAAGGAATTCTTTTTCAATTCTTACTATTTTTGGTACATATGATTTCAAGTTGAGTTAATTAAAGGCAATCATAATAAATAAAAATCAGTTGAGTTAAATAAATAAAATAACAAAAATAATAAACAAAGTAATGTCTATGAAAGATTTATCTTAATTCAAATTAAAATTAATATAGAGGCTGTCTTGCTTTATGGCACAGCATATTTTATTATTCGTATTTTATTGGTTGTGGGTTTGATTCCCATTTGGTGGAATGAATTATTTTTATTTCTTTCAAAGTGCGACATTCAGTTCCGCCACTTAATATACAATGTCTAAAAAATTGGGGAACGATAGCTTCCCGCCTACTCTTCTATATGCGAGATACACACTTTTAATCTTTAAAAAAAATTCCTTTATTTCGTCAGATTACCAGAGCACTGTATAGAATACGTTAAAGTTCTACAATGGAATAAGGAAAATCCATGGGGCAGTGCAACAGTTCTCGATGGGGACGACCCCCAACATGTGGCCTGGGTGTACGAGAAAGCTCAAGAGAGAGCCACCAAGCATGGCATAACATCAGTAACATACAGACTGACGCAGGGTGTCTTGAAAAACATTATACCAGCTGTTGCTAGCACTAATGCTGCGATAGCTGCAATTTGTGCGACTGAGGTAAATTTAAATCTTATATGCATAAACATCTTATTGATAATTATTCTATATGTGTCTTTGTCATGCTATTTCTACTAAAGAGCTGGCCCGATTTAAATAATTTTTGTAATAAAAACAATGGCTATTTCAATGGGTTCCTAAAACATCCATTAACTTGGTAGACAGTGCTGCAGTTGGTGAATACTGCATTTTTGTATATACAATTTTCATTAGATTTTCGGAAATGGATCAAAAGTTAAGAATATTTATCTAAAAATACCAAGGTATTGTTTCCAATCAAGAGAATGTCTGATTGGAAAGGTTATGGTTGTGAGTTCAATCCAGAATAAAATCGAATAACTCAATTAATTTCGTTTTCCCGCTTTAGTAGATAAAGTGCGGCGTTGAGTTCCTCTACTCAATTCGCATTGTCTCGAATTAGGGGCGAAAAATAAAAAACGATTGAAACAATTGAAAAACTATATCTACCCGCTGTACCTACCCTGCTATATACAGAATGTAGGGTATTTAAAATTACATGTTTTAAAATAAATAACATTTTAAATTGCATATTTTTAATTATGATTTATTTTATATTTTCAACAGGTTTTTAAATTAGCATCCTCATGCTGCACAAATATGAATAACTATATGGTCCTCAATATGACCGAGGGTGTATACACTTATACGTTTTGTGCGGAAAAACGACCAGATTGTGTGGCCTGTAGTAATACTACAAGAATAATGGAAATCGAACCTGATGCTACGTTGCAGGCCATTTACGATAAACTGTGTGAAGATAAAGGATATTTAATGAAAAGCCCTGGTGTGTATTTAGATAATAAGTACGCTGTATCCCGCATATAGCAGCGTAGGCAGAGGGAACCTGCCGAATTCTGGAGGCATTGCGTGTTGAGTGGCAGAACTCCGCGCCGCGCTTGTCCTCGACACCAGAGCGAAGAAATGGAAATATAAATTTAAGTAAATTTTTCTTCTCCTCGAGTGGGGATCGAACCCACAACCAGTCGGTTTTACAGTCACACTTTGGGCCCCTGTGGCGCGACTGGCCTTTTTGGGTTCTGTTACAGTAAATTGTAAAAAAGTTGTACTGAATAACTTCCATATACAGACAGCAATCGGTTACAATTTAATTATATGTATAGATAGATTTAAACAATAAAAAAATATTTTTCAACAGGTATCACAACAATCATCAATGGTCGCAATAAAACATTGTATATGTCATCCATAAAGAGTATTGAAGAGAAAACAAGGGATAATTTGAAGAAAAAGATTACCGAGTTAGGTTTATATAATGGGGCGGAAATACTTGTAGCTGACGTCACAACGCCAAATACGCTGACGGTTAAGTTGAAATTTTCAGAAATTGTCGATGTGGAAATGGCACGGATTTAAATAAATAATTTATTTGATATTGTGAAGAATTTTATATCGTGTGATTAGGCTGCTTTTCTCAAAAGATAAAATAAAGTTAATAAGTTATTGTAATGAGTTTTTTTAAAACTTTTTAAAGATTTTTGTTGGTTTTTGGTGAATGGGTAATTTTGCATTTCGTACAAAGTTTTGTACCACTAAACTCGCAGCTCTGCATTCATTTGGAAATTTAAACGATGTTTTTATTTTGTTTCGTTCGAAACGTATTTTCCTAAAAACATTACTATGAATTTTTGATGTTGACGCACGTTTATCCCTTTTCATAGCTAAGCGTCAGCTATAAAATATATAATAAAGCGTTTGAAACAATAGAAACTAATAAGGCTGAAAGAACTTGTGTATAATCCCATCCAAAATTTCTAACTTTAACAGGTGTGACGTCGGAACAGCATATGTAAGTGTTTTCGCTCTGTTACCTTGAAACTACGTATTTTGCAATAAAATATTATATTTTCATTATTTTATATACTTCTACGACGGATGCAATTACGAGTTTTGTCAAGAGTTATTGGGGCAATAAGTCCGAGGTTAGGCGGTGGGTTCTGATGAAGACTGCATGGATGCCGAGTGTTCAGCACAGCAAGAATACAAAAATTAAAATGTAAATCCTCAATACTAAATATGTTATCGTACATACACGGTACTTGATTTGAATGTACACTAACGTATTTTTTTTAAATACAGTAAATAAAGTATACTTTCATTTACATAGCCTTCGTGCATGCAGTCAGACTTTCTTAGAAAACCTATAAAAATAAGAAATCGTATTGGCATGATTTTTGCCTTTAAAATATCGTGTCCGGTACCGTTATGGATTTGGTTTTTGTGTTTTATAGCCTATGGTACCGTACTACAGGTTATATCATCTGTGGTGGCATGGTTGTTTTGAAGTTTTGATCTGACGTGGTGTTGTCGAGCTGTCGAAATCTAAAACCTAGCTTTCTTCCAAACTGAGGTTAACCAAACGTACAATTATTAATTTATAGATCTAAATTAAATTTAAGAAAATCAAAATGTTAGACAGTTTATTTGACGATGTCAAGCGCATGAACAAGAGACAGGTAACTTTCATTGATTATTGTTGAAATAAGATGACGTGAACGTATTACCGGTTGTTATTTCGTGATTTTTGTTTTTATTACAGTTTATTTACCAAGTACTAAGTTTTGGTATGATAGTATCGTCGGCTTTGATGATATGGAAAGGTTTGATGGTTGTGACGGGAAGCGAAAGTCCTATTGTGGTGGTCCTCTCTGGAAGTATGGAGCCCGCCTTTCATAGAGGCGATCTACTTTTTTTAACTAACTACCCCGACGAGCCCGTACGTGTCGGTGAAATTGTAGTCTTCAAGGTTGAAGGCCGAGATATTCCAATTGTCCATAGAGTTTTAAAGCTCCATGAAAAGTAAGTCTGTTAAAATATATTTATATATAAGTACTTAAGAATATATGTAACGCAAGAGTGGTTGGCAAAACGTAAGAGGAGGTGGTTGGCATTTGAATACTGCAATAACTCATAAAAAATATGACATCCACATAGAGCATGAGCAAAGTGATAAGTGTATGCAGGTATTGTTGGATTTGGGGTTGTGTTATCACTGGCCCTCATAAGGATTAAGTATGAAGCAAAAAAAAATTTGAGAAGGAAATTCTTATTCTAATCAACTATTACATTTTAGAACTACTGTTGCTAGTATTTTTTTCATATTGAAACAGCAATAAAAACATCATCACAATTGAAGACAATTTAAATATTTTAATTTCATCATTCTTTTCCTCCTAATACTTGACCAAAGGATATATTTTTATAATTTATTTAAAATAAATATATTACAGGAACAATGGAACTGTAAAGTTTCTTACAAAAGGTGACAATAATAGTGTAGATGATCGAGGTCTATATGCACAAGGTCAACTTTGGCTCACCAAAAAGGATGTAGTGGGACGCACTAGAGGATTCCTGCCATATGTTGGAATGGTCACAATTTATATGAATGAATATCCAAAATTTAAGGTAATATTCTTCAAATTATTAGTATTATAGAACTGTGGTCAAAGCTAGTAACAAAACATAAAATATATATTTAAAATAACTTCATTTCCCTGTTTTGGTAAAATAAAGTATGGTGTTAAGTTCCTTTTAATACACAATTTCTCAAATTTACACCGAAAGTGTAGAGATTTGATCTTCCCAGTCTATCCCACTGTATACAGGGAATAGTGTGAAACTGAAAAATAAATTATGTAATTTTCTTTTTTACATATATAAAAGGTTTACTATTTAAAGTAATATGGCTCTGTTTGCATACATTTTATTTGCATATATTTCTATGTTTTACTATGTCTGCAATGAAGTATAATACAATCTAAAGTCATAGTCTATTCGGTTCTACTCTATAATATGGCCTTTCTTTATAATATGACTCTTTTTCTATAGACATCTATATACTTTATGTTTATATAAACCAAATTATTATTTTTCATTTCAGTTTGCAGTTCTAGGGTGTTTGGCAATCTATGTGCTGGTTCACAGAGAATGATGTGTAATGATCTGTTAAAATGAGGCATACTGATGTGGGCGATGGACTTGCAGATGTATTTCTAATTAAAAAAGATGTTCTCTCTACACTCAAATTAAAAAATATTTTTTGTTTCACTGTCACAATTCAATTATAAAATATTCCAAACCATCCAATGTGTAATAGAGTTATTCTTACAATATCTATAATATTCTTTTACTTTTTCTTTAAAACTATTGTGAAATGTGAATGTGATAATGGGGGTTCATTTTTTATTATGTGTGTCTATTTAAAATACTTCTTTCTATAAGTATGTAATATTTCGTGTTTTTTTTACAAAATATTTATTTTTAGAGTTGTGGTGAAACTTGAGCATTTTACTTAACTATGAAACTAAAAGGATTGTAAAAAACTTAAGATATAGAATATTATATTAAAATACACTACTAGAACTTTATTGTTGTTATATTTAAATTATCCCTTTAGTTTAATTTTAAACAGAGGCTTGAGACAATTTATTCCATTTTTTTAGTTTCACTTCTGAAATGAAAATATAAAATATTTCCCTGAAACTGAACCCAATACCGTCGCGTTTACAGTCACACGCTCGCGTTCCTGTGTCACGACACAATAAAAAAAATAATATATATAATTCATTTCCCTAAGAGGAATCGAAGTAACAAACATCGGAATTTCAATCGGATGCTGCACCCACCACAATGGTCTTGGCTTATTGCGTGACTGTTAAATTTTACACGTTAAATTTTACATTATTACGATGACGTCAAATTTTACATTACTGAGTTAAAGTAATTATCATGATATTTGATTCTTTTTGTCATGCATGTGATCATAAAATGATTCAAATGAGTTCATTTTTACCAAATACACATTTGATTACAGAGAAGTGAACTAATATGATTAAATTGTTTTATTAGTCTCTAAACTTACACTTGGGTTACAAGCCCCAGGCATTTCTGAGCTTCCCACATGCAACACTGGTTTTTTCTCTGCTAGGAATAAATTGTAATGCTAAAAAAATATGTTTTAGTATATTTTATATACATATATTAATGTATTAGAACATATTATGTTAAAATAAATCGGCTACACGCTGTAGTAATGGGTAGGCAGAGGGAACCTAATGTTAAGACACTCCGTTACCCACTTTCCGCCGAATTCTGTAGACATTGCATGTTGAATTAGTGCGTGCATTGCAGAGCGAAGAAATGAAAATGGATTTTTTTTATGGGATCGAACCCATAAACAGTAGCGTTTACAGTCACAAACTTGTAGTTCTACGCCACGACTGGCCTCAGTATTTGTAAATTATACATATATACTAAATGTCATGTATAGGTAGGTATTATAAAGCCTGATTCATAGCAGGTATACAGAATGTACCTACTGTTATTATTATCTAAGTAGTTGGTTGGAATTTTGTTTTATAGAGAATGAGAAAGTCAACAGTAACATAATTTAAAGTATGTAATTGTGGGCGCGTAGGATGTCTTGGAGTTGGAAATTAAATAAAAGGCAATACTTATGGTCACTGTTCAGCAAGCAGTCTAACGATATATTGAATTTTTAAAATGAAAATTATAATTACCGTTGGTACACATATGACACATACTCCTACTATAATAAACGCCTGTTATAAAAAAATAGCTATACATTAAGAGGCTACTGTTGCTTAACTTACTTATGTAACTTAATACTAGAAGTGCTCCAACAGTAATATATAAGAAGTCTTATTATATAAGAAGAATTATAGGCCCTCAAATATATCTTGCCTTTCTCTCCATTTTTATATGATGTCCCGAATAGCGCAGAACATAAATTTACAAGCAAATCAAGATTTGGGATTTTTATTATACATATCTATTTACTTTGAACGCATTCCTTGCAAAGATTGATTACTATTAGATCCGTAATAGACACGTCGAAGATACGGGATTTTCGTAATGATACGGACCATTGATCTGACTCGAATCATCTTTAAAAGAAGAACGCTACGTCATTACTTAGACCTCTAAGGTTAACAAAAGGCGATCCAATATTCCACAACTTAGGTTTTTATTAATATTATTTAAAATTTATTTTACAGAAACGTTCTTTCATATATTATTAAAAACATGTTTTAAATTTTTGGCGGTAATTTTGACATTAGATTCTTCTAAGATCACATTAGTTTACACCTTAAACTTAAGTTTTGTTTTATTCATGTTCCTAAAAATATAGTTCATTATATAAAAATCACTTATTATACAAAAAGTCAAAGTCATTAACATATATGTACAGATATATTATGACGTAGAGACGTTGTGTGACGTAGAGAGAGGATTCATAATACAAGTCCGAACCATCTTCGATCTACGATCGTAGTTATCTTAGTAAATCGTAATAGTAACTCAAGAGGGCGTTAGCAGTTACACAAAAAACAGTTTACATATTGAAATATAATTTATAAAAAGAATCAGAAAATACAAGATATGGAAGAAATTATGAACGAGTTACGAAAAATTCGAAGGGATCTAGATGAACAGAAAACCGCAATAAAAACAAATGGAGATAAAGTGACTGAAAAAGTTACGCAAAATATAAACATCATATTGGAAGATAAGTTTAAACTATTCAATAAAAAATATGAGCTTCTAAGGGAACAATGTGAAAATCAAGAAAAAAGGCTTTATTTTCTAGAAAAACAAGCAAGAAAAAACAATATTGTTTTTTTCGGTATAAAAGAAACGGAAACATCATATCATAACCTAGAAAATCTCATAGTGAACTTTATTAAACAACATTTCTCTCTAGAATTAGATTGCAGAGATATTCAAGAAGTTAGAAGAATAGGTAAGAAAGGGGTAAGACCTCGACCAATAATTGTCACTTTTTGTACACTTGGAATAAAAATAATTTTGTTTAAAAATAGAAATGCACTAAAACATACAGACTACTACATTACGGAAGATTTCCCACCAAATATTCTAGAAAAGAGGAAAGAGCTTCAAGAACAAGCAAGAATTGAAAGGGAAAAGGGAAACCTTGTAAAAATAAAATACGACAAGCTTGTCATAAGTGAAAAAAACAAATCAGCTGGCAATAACAAAAGAGTGCTTTCAACTTCACCTGAAGACAAAACCACAAAAGGAGCCGAAACAAAAACAAATACACAGGCTAATAAGAAAAATAAATCACAAACACAAATAAGAAGAACTTCAAGCCTATCGGACGGTATTATAAAACCGGGCATGCTGAATTACCTGATTAACAAGAACACAAACAACTCATCAGAACTGCAGCAAAACAATAACGTTAATACTTAGCAATTACCGCCTCCCTCTCGAAATGTCAACATAGAGCAACCACCATCAGAACACAAAACTCATCTTCCAAGCCGGCTGGTCCCCGTGGAAGGTCATGACCAAAACCCTCCAAACAACCCTCCAAAAAATGAAACAACCCCGCAAAATTTATACATTCTGACATACAACGTAAAAACACTTTCATCGTATGAACGTCTGATAGAGCTAAAGGAAGCTCTCAAAGAAATTAAATATGACATACTAGGATTAGCTGAAACAAGACGCAATGGAAACAAAATTGAAGAACATGATAACTTCATTTTCTGCTATACAGGCGACACACCTGGAAGACATGGCGTAGGTTTTATCGTAAAACACCATCTTAAGCATAATATAGAAAGCTACGTCGGTTTCTCTGAAAGAGTAGCCATGTTGAACCTGAAACTTGGAAGTGCCAGCTTATCCATTATTCAAGTCTACGCCCCCACTGCACAGGCGAGCGACGAGGAAATCGATAACTTCTATGCGACAGTAGACAGGGCAATAGAATTAGCATACAAAGATTTCATATTAATTGGTGACCTAAATGCTAAAATTGGAATACCAAAAAAAGAAGAACATTTAATCATGAAAACACATGGATATGGAATCAGAAACAAGAGAGGACAAAGATTAATCGATTACGCCAATAGAAACAAGCTGTCAATTCTAAACACTTTCTTCAAAAAAAAGCCAAAAAATAAATGGACTTGGCGATCACCGGACGGGGCCAACAAAAATGAAATTGACTTTGTGCTGTCAAACCGACCTCATCTGTTTAAAAACATAGAAATACTGAACATTAACTACGCTTCAGATCACAGGCCAGTAAGAGCTACAATATCATATGATACATATGTCAAAAGAAGTAGAACAAAATTTACTAACTATCAACACAATAAAATAACAAGCGAGGAAGAAATCACGAAGTTTAAAGAATATCTACACTCCTACATATCGAAAGATCAAACGTTTGCTGAGCTCACAATCCCAGTCCAGAAATATTACGACAACTTACTTAGAGCCATCTCTTCAAGCCTAAAAAGCGCCAGGGTAGCACAAAACAAAAGGAAACGCCACAAAATATTTTCAGAGCGCACATTAAAACTTTTTAAAAGAAGACAACATCTTCAAAAAAGTTCAAATAAAACAAGAGCAATGAGAAACGAAATCTCAGCACTTTACAAGCTTGTAAACAAATACATAAAAAAGGACTACGCCATTTACAGATATAAAACTATTGAAAAACATCTAAGCCAAACTGGAAGTACAAAAAAGGCATACAAAGAGCTGAAACCAAATAAAACTTGGATCAAAGAGCTAAAGCGAGGGGAAATAACCAAAAATAACCGCAGCGACATTATCAGTATAGCCACAGAGTTCTACAGAGATCTCTACAGCACAAAAGAGCTAGAAGACACCAGCCACGAGAACCAAAATAACAGCATCAATACTAACACACTAACAAGACTCCAATTTAAAGAAAGTGACGTTATTGAGGCATTGAAAAGACTGAAATTAGACAAAAGCCCAGGCTCAGACAGCATAACAAACGAAATTCTAAAGATAGCTACCCCAATACTAGTTTCACCCTTAACATGTTTATTTAATTCCATTCTCAAATCTGGAGAAACACCCACTGAATGGTCTGAATCCAATATAATATTGTTATATAAAAAAGGAGACCCAAATGATATTGAGAACTACAGACCTATAAGTCTGCTGCCGAGCTTGTATAAGCTATTTTCTACAATCATGACCAAAAAAATTAGCTCTACTTTAGAAATAAAACAACCCGTCGAACAGGCAGGATTTAGAAGTGGCTTCTCTACCATCGACCACATACACACACTAGAACTTCTCATCGAAAAATACCAAGAGAGAAACAGACCCTTGTACTTGGCATACATCGATTACAGAAAAGCATTCGATTCGGTGTCACACAGTTTTATCTGGGAAACTCTAACAACACAGAACGTGGAAATTGAATATATAAGAGTAATTAAAAGTATATACAAGAAGAGTAAAAGTAGAGTTAAACTAGAAACAGCCGGCTCCTGGTTCCCTGTGAAGAGAGGCGTAAGGCAAGGGGACCCACTGTCACCTATACTATTTATAGCCACACTAGAGTCGATTATAAGCAAGCTCGACTGGAATGAATGCGGTATAAAAGTAAACACTAAATATTTAAGCCATCTACGTTTTGCCGACGACTTGGTGCTTATATCAGAGAAAGGAAAGGAATTACAACATATGATAGAGTCACTAAATAAAGCTAGCAGGCTCGCAGGGCTAACCATCAACCTCGCTAAAACTATGGTAATGACCAACAGCACCAAAGTACAATTATACGTTGACAGCGAGCCTCTCCAATATACAGATAAATACATTTACCTAGGTAAACAAATAAGTTTCGACAAACAAAACAACTATCAGGAGATTGAGCGCAGAGCCCAGCTAACATGGAATAAGTACTGGAGCCTTAAGGAAATTTTCAAAAGCAATATGCCAATCAAATTAAAGACTAAGGTCATGAATTCTTGCCTTATACCATGTCTCACCTATGCTTGTCAGACATGGAAGTTCAATAAAAATGTCACAAACAAAATTATAACGTGCCAACGCGGAATGGAGCGGAGTATGTTAAACATAAAATTAAGAGATAAAATAAGACATACAGAAATACGCAACATCACAAAAGCAACAGACGGTTTAACACAGGCTCTTACACTTAAATGGAAATGGGCGGGTCATATATCACGCCTGCAAGATCAAAGGTGGACAAAAAGTGTGACCAAATGGAGGGGGCCAGTGGGCAAAAGAAAGAAAGGGAGGCCTTGCAAAAGATGGGAGGACGATATAAAGCGCACGGCAGGAACAAACTGGATGCAAACAGCGCAATCCAGAGAATACTGGCTCAATTTGGAGGAGGCCTTTACCCTCAGGGGGGTTCTTACAGAATAGTCATAATATAGCACAATAATACATAATCTATAACTACAAGTTTAGCATGCTTAAAAATTCATTATATACAAAGTACTTCTATAACTATATTTTTTTTTTGTAAACTTTCTGGAAGAAATAAAAGGCTTTTTTATTTTTTATTTTATATTTATAGAGACGTTGTAATTAGAGTACTGTATGTAAAATGAAATGACCGCCGCGCCCTTATATATTTAATTTTTTTAGTGTCAATTATTTAACATTTTACTTGATAATAAACTATTAATGAATATTTTACTCAATTAAAATTATATAAATAAGTAATTAAATTATCCTGTTACTCCTATAATGACAATACGCTAAACGCTAACTTTAGCAATATTATATATTATGTATTTCCATGATGGCGTCTTTATTTTTATTAGTCTTCAAAATATATAATAATACATCATAAATAGTGCAAATATTTATGATATATTATATATTTTCGTTAGCAAACATAAAAATCTTCAATTTTCCAATAATAGAAAACGCATGCCATTTTAAATTCAATAAAATTTTTCCTGCACTGTACAAGTACTTACTTCTAAAATGTATGGGTTTTCGACAATTTTTAGCTCGTTAGGGCCTTGGAGGGCCGACTGCATTTCCCTTAACGCTAGGCTGGATTTGTGAACACTTAAACCTGATTCTCGTCTGTAGATATAAAGGCAGCAAGTGGCGTTGAAGTGGTTATCCTCTATATTTATTTATCTTTGTACGTCCATTTCTTTGATATTTTGGGAAGTAATTGGGCGAAATTGTTGAATAATTTATGATTTTTAATACTGAACGTTATATATAATTGATGATTTCTTTTCTTTCTTTCTCTATTAAAGAAAATAATATATTGAAAAAAAAATAAATAAAATAATAGTAAATATTGTTTATTAGTAATAGAATCTGAAGTACAACTTGAAGTGAAGTGAAGTGGATTAAACACTGTAAATTCGATATAAGCTGAAATGAACCTAAAGTACAAGTAACAAGAGAATCAATTATTTTCTAATATTTACCTTGTTTCATCAACAATTGTTGACGAAAAGTCGACGACATTTTCTATAGATTACTTTCTAGACTTTAGTTAAGTGGGTTATATATCAAATCATTTCGGAAATAAACGATCTAAAATTTACATATGTAATCAAGAAAATGCAATATAAATAGTTATTTACGAATAATTAGCTATATAATGGTCTGATACGGTTTTATTTTCATACTCACGAACGTTGCGGTGAAAAATCAGTCGTAAAAGTAGGGTTTGACCGTTTGGGGAACATATGTTATATTATCGCTTCTATGTTTAATGCAGTTAGAACGACTATGACTTGGTTTAGAGCTGGCCGTGTGTACGCTGCAGTAGCAGAGTGGTAGCGTGAGAAACTTTTTATGTGTTTGCTTTACGTGCAGCAGTAAAGAAGTTCTTGTTTAATGGGGTTATTTAAACTTTTAACGTTATCATCCTATCGGTGGATCGGTCTAGGCAATCCGTCTATTACTATAATAAAACATTCAAAATTATTACAGTAAGCTCAACTTCTTGTTGGCAGTCTTTGATAAGCTAAATTTATTGTTGCCAATTTGGTGGCTCGTCTAAGTTCTTTGTATCTTGCAGCCAGGACGCTGTTATTTTATCTTCATATACTTTCTTCATTATGCAGATACATAGGGAGAACCTAGCAATATCAAGAGTTTTTAACTTTATTAAATAAATTGTGATCAAATATATATTGATATATTGTTCTATGTCGAAATATAAGATATTTACAGTATCCAAATTGTGAAATTGCGTTAACACTAATCACTCTTAACCAATTTCTGTAACAATTGGACGTAGCAAAAAAAACCATCAGATTTTTTCTATTTATTTATATTGCATACTTCTTAATGCACTATAAATGTGTGTGTATGATCTTTGGGTCATAGACATAATATAGTATCATTTAAGTACATTTTGTTGTGCTCTCTTATAATAAGTAACCTCAGGAATGACTTTATTAATAAATACAAATACCTGTCTATATTTACGGAAGCGGGGGCAGTATAGATTAAATGCACTGTTATGCACACGAAATGTATCGTCTGACACATTCATTAGACCCTCACTGTTTGCCCTGTCAGATGACGCAGATGAATGAACAGTGAACGACCATACAGCTTGGGTCAGTTCTCACCCTATTAAGGGAAAATAGATAATACATAGAGGCCGGTCGTGGCGCAGGGGCACAAAGTGTGCCTGTAAATCGACTGGTTGTGCGTTCGATTCCCACTGGAGGAGATGAAATATTTATTCACATTTATATTCTCATTTCTTCGCTCTGAAATTGGCGGAAAGTGGGCAACGTAGTGTCTTAACACTAGGTTCCCTCTGCCTACCCTGCTGTGTGCGGGATACAGGGTGAAGCTGAGAAAATAAAGAAAAAAAGATAATACATAAGTATATACACATCTAGGATAGTAGTTTTTTTAGCTTCACACAGTATTTAGTATGTATTAAATATTAAAACACTCCGTTTCCAATTTTCCAATCAACTTTCGAGATATTGCTTCTTGAATGACGGAACTCAATAAATACCGCGATATGTCCTGTTACAAAAGAAGGAAATGAAAAAAATCCAATTCACTGTATAGTGCTATTGGCGAATTCTAATCAGTTGTATTCATTTGCTTAAAGTCACAATTCACAGTGCCAATGAAGCGATTTCACATCGAGTATGTTTGCCAAGTCACATATTGATAACAGGAGTCGGGACCTGCCCTCCGGTGCTATAAATACAGAAAAAGTTCCCTGCCAAAGTTTCGTTGCACTTGTTTATGAATATGACTCCCGCCAGGGCCGGACCGTGTTCGTGCATGATGGAGGGTTCTATTTCGGTGTTCGTTTAACTTTCTAACAAATCAATTTTACTTTTCGTATATTAAATAAATAATTATAAATTGTTTTTTAACTTATTAAATATATTAATTATAAATACGGGATACAGCGTGAATCGCGCTGTATTTCGTATGTAGCAGAGTAGGCGGAGGGAGCTTAGAGTTAAGACACTTCGTTCGTCGCTTTGCGACTCCAGAGCGATGAATACAAAATATTAAATATTTAATTTTTTCGGCTGGGAATCTTGTGCTCCTGGGTCTGGCCTGGCCTCAAATTAAACATTTAATTAATAATATATTGGACTATTTATTTTTTACGACTACGAACTGAGTTGAAATTTAAATTTAATTGTACGTCAAGGACGATCAATAATTGATCAAATCTGCTTCACGCTATATCGCTCACACGAGGAAACCTAGTGTTAAGACACTCTGTTGCCTCTTTCTGCCGAAATTTCGAGTCATTGCGTGTTGAGTGGCGGAACTCAACGCCGGGCTTTTACTTTGGTGCCAGAGGGGAAAAAATAAAAATGTTAATAAATATAATTCATTCCTTCGAGTGGGGATCAAACCTACAACGGTCGCGATACAATCATATCCTTGTTACACCCTCGCCTGGGCCACGACGGCCTCTAAATGATCTATGAATCAATTATTAATCTAACAAACAAGCATTCCTAAACTAATAATATATTAATGTAAATTTACAAAGTGTGTAAATCAAGAAACAAGTTGAACTTTCGCCATAAACCCGGTTTAGTGGGTCACAGTACAACGAAATGGACATTATATTTTGTAATCCATTTTAGGTGTTGCTACTTATATTTGAGTTTGAGCAGTACTCGAGAGTTTTTAAAATGTCTCTTTATGGTGTATGAACAGCTCTCGCATGGCTGGTCAAGAAACAAATTCGCAGAAAGAAAGCATATTTCCCTCGCGGCCTTTTACAAAGTTAACAAGCTGTAACCTGGGAAATAAATACGAAAAAGTGACGATTAATATTAAAAATGCGCACTCACACTTTGTGGATCAGTGTTCCGTTGTTTTCGTTACAGTGATACTTGGTTCTGATATAATTGGATTGTATGATATTTTTCAGCTTCACGCTGTATCCCGCATGTGATCTACCACATACCCTAGTGCAGAGGGCATAGTGTTAAAACACCCTGTTTGTCAATTTACGTGGTGTTAAATGGCGGAACTTAACGCCGCGCTATAATATGATACTTCTAAAGAATAAATGTTTATAAGCAACGTTCTCTGCAGTGCTGTTAACGTTTATAGAGCCAAAGCCAGGAGCAGTATTAATTGTGGCTTTAATTCTCGAGTGAGCTTTTATAGTTTGGTATACATAATGCCTTTATTCTGAAAGAAACAGAAAATGGTGTGTAGCTACTAGGGTCTCTTACCCAACTTTGAAGTGGAAAGGGGGAAATGGGAAATGTAAAAATTACAATTAGAACTAGAGGACCAGTTGATGCGTATAATAATACCCGTTGCCATAGCAACTTGTACGTCACTTTATAAATACAAAAGTATATACATATATTGTTTTATGTTGAGTGTGTGTTATACTTATTTTATTAATTTAATGTATGTTTTATGTATTATTTAAAAATATATATTGATATTTTGTTTTTTTCTTTACTTTCTATATATAAATATGCCAAATTTACTCATTTGTTTGCATAAATTTAACAAAAAAGGGATACAAATTTTTAAAACTATTTTAAACACTGAAAAATATCTCTGGATACATTGGTCTTATAGTTTGAACAGATATATTCATCAAAAGGTTATCTTTTAATTTTTCAGGGTAAATTTTTTGTTCGTAAAATTTCTGGAGTGGGTATGGACCACACCAATACCAACATCAACTATTCCTACGCCCGTGTTCCTGTGATATAGTAGAAATAAGTGAAGCTTTTTTATTTTTAAAAATAATGCTAATAACAGATTAAAATATTGAATATGTATAAGTTTACACTTTGAAATGTATAAAAGTCAAGCCTTATTCGATATCTAAACATATAAATATTGCTATGCTGAAAGATGCAGCAAGAATATAAAATAAGCAAGTCTTTGTATAATAGATGAAATGTTACAATGTTATAAATCTTANTAATTATATAGTTAAAAGTACAATCTAATATAATAGTGAAAAAAATATACACTTACCTCGTTAAATCTATTTTTAAATATTTTCTATAAAAAAAAGCAATTCGCAGTTCTCAAATCCAAAACAGGTCGAGATTTGAAAGTGTCACTTGTTGGCTGTATATAGAAAAAAATGGAATAAATCACTTTGATTGGCTAGCGTAATAGTGCTCGAAAGGATCGTCAGTGTCAAATAAGTAATGCGCGATTGTATTATCGAAATAATGGATATGTAATCACCTGGTACAAATTAGTACCGTCAGTTAGGAAAGGGTTAAAACATTCCGTCCCCACTTTTCGCCCAATCAAACATTGCATACTTACTGGCGTAATCCAACAACGTGTTTTGTCTCACAATCGTAATAATATAACATTTTAACTAAATCGAAATAGTTAACGTAAACTTAAGTTAATTTTAAATGTACAGTAAATTAGTGGTGAGTGGTGACACACACTCCTTTGCTCCTTCGGCTCCGTTGTTAACATTTCACTGGGTCATTAACTACGTCTCAGGCGTTAAACGAATTATTACGGCCGTTTACATACTCGCTACTCCCCCTGTTTGGGGGCGAGGGTTTAAACTGTCCTCATTTGTTTCGCGCTAAATATTTTATCGATTGCTTTGTTCCTGTCCCATGTGTGAATAACTGATAGGTTACCTAATTTTTAACTGTTGGTTAAATTATTGTTTATTTGATCTCGTTACGTGGTAGGTAATTCGTTTCTTTCTTCCTTTGCTCTGGAGAGACAAAACACCGGCGTTGAGATCCGCTACTCTACACGTGGTGTCTTAAATTCGGGTGGATGGTGAAGAATGGAATGTTTTGAAATCAGGTCATCTTTACCTAACTCCATGTTGGGTGAAAAAACGTGAAGCTGCTTTTTTATTTGTATGTTTTGGTTTCACGCTGTGTCGCGCACATAAAGGGTAAGCAGACGTAGCAACAGTGTTCCCCACTTTACCACATAGCGTGTTGAGTGTCGGAAGTCAACGCCGCGTTTGTTCGGTATCTCTCAGGTTTTCTCTCAGTGTAGAGACGAAATGAAAATGTTAAATATTTCATTCTTCCGGGTGGGAATCCTACCCACTACTAATGTTTAACTGTTTTTGTGTTGAAAAATTAATAAATATGTAAATATATTTATAGTACTTATATAAAAACATCTAATTAAAAATTTAAATTTTAATTTTATAAGGCCAATTTAACAATAACTTCTATAAACCCGCAAGTATATCATAACAAAATAAATAGGTTATAAAATAATCTAGTTATATACAGAATATAATCAAACATTCAGATAGCAATCGCTGAAGTGGAAAAGCCGACGTGGCGTGACCAAATATACCTCGTCAACCTAATATTATGCGAAATGAGAAAATCTAAATGAGTCCCCCTAATGTAACACCGGCTTATTATTTCTTGAAATAGCATTATTGGCAGTGGGGACACGAAAGAATTTAACTAACTAAACAAAAAATGCTTCGCCTATGGAAATGTTAACTACCCTCCATATTACAGTTTTCCGGTAAATGACGTTTTGGTGCGAATTGTAATACTAACTGAGCTCCAAATTGTTTTTGATATTGTTAATGTATATTATACTGAGGTCTAAGACTTGGAATGTATATAAATGGACTTTGTTTGTATAGAAATGATTTTGATTATAGTAACTAAGGAAGTAAATAGAGATAAGGAGTATTATTTTTAAATTCAAGTTAATATTGTGTTTTTATTAATAAAAAAACTATTTTAGACACAAAGTAATTTAAATAATAAATATATTTAAAAAAAATTGCTTCACGCATATAGCAGGGTAGGCAAAGGGAACTTAGTGTTACACTTAGTGAGACACCGTTCCTCAATTTCCTCCGAATTTTCAAGGCATTGCTTGTTGTGGCGGAACTCAACGCCGTGCCTTTGTCTTGATACCAGAGCGTAGAAATGAAAATATTAACACACGTTTGTACCCCTCTTTCACGATGGCCTATCTATATTTTAATTTTAACATATTCATAATTTTCAATGATTACAATTTATGAGCAAGAAGTTACTATGTTGGTTGAGAATTAGTTATTTTAATTATCTCACTCTGGCAACTAAAATTGACGTTCACCTTCCTCGGACTTCAAATTTCTTAACTTAATGTTAGTACGCATAGTCACGAATTTAAGCGGAAAACCGAGTATACAGTGTTTTAACACTTTTAAGTTAATATTGACGATTATAGATATCTATGATAATATTGTTATTGAGGCCAGTCGTGGCGCAGTGGCACGAAATGTGACTGTAAAACCGCGTGGTTGTGGGTTCGATCCCCACTCGAGGAGAAGAAATATTTACTTAAATTTATATTTCCATTTCTTCGCTCTGGTGTCGAGGTTAAGTGCGGGGTTGAGTTTTGCCACTCAACACGCAATGCCTCCAGAATTCGGCAGAAAGTGGGGAACGGAGTGTTTTAACACTAGGTTCCCTCTGCCTACCCTGCTGTGTGCGGGATACAGCGTGAAGCTCATTTGATTCGATTCGCTTTAGAATACGGTGACAAATTTTAATTTGATACATTCACCACATGTGTTAAATAATTATTAAAACAATAAACAAATGATACGCCACGACTGACCTGGCTGGCTGAATATTTTAAAGCGCTCTAAGAAAAAAATGTTTTATATACACTTATAAAAAACTACTGAACCGATCTTAAATAGCTATGTAGGTGTAGCATACAGTTTAATAAAACAATTAAAAATCCTTATAAGAATTACGATAATATACCAAATGATATCAAAGTATTAGAATTTTTCACATTAGAAGTCATTATAGTAGATCAAGTGGGCGTAACTACTAATTAACTACTATATATGAGACCAGTCGTAGTGTCAGTCCTGCTGGGCACAAGTATGTGTGTGTGTGTGACTGTAGACGCGAGAGGTTGTGGGGATTCCCATTCTAGAAATTAAATATTTAATATTTTCGTCTCTTCTCTCTGGTGTGGAGGCAAACCGCGGCGTTGATTTCCATCAATCAACGCTATGCCTCCATTATTCGGCGGAAAATGGGGTACGGATGAAGTGTCTTAACCCTCTGCCTGCTGTGTCCGGTATACAGCGTGATGCTAAAAAACAAAAATAAATATATCTAATTGAAACAAAAAAAAATTGCAAAAAAATTATAAATATAATAAATAAGCAAAATAAAATAAATAAGCAAGCACACCAGTCAAAAGTTAACTACAACATAAATATTTATTATACATAATATCGATCGTCCCTTATAAATTATTTTCTATCCTCGAGCTAAGCTTATTAATAGGCTGCGGATTTTTAGTTAAACAAAGATATTTTGTTCGGCAAAACTGTCAGCAAGTGTATATTTTAATTTAGATATTTTATGGCGCCGGCCCGATGTACGTATTCGTTTTACATTTTTTGTTCCAATAATCTAATAAAGCCTTAAGCTGAAACCTTTTCATGACATTTTTAGGCAACGAAATAATGGATAGAAACAAATATAATATTTTGTACTGTATTCCGTATATAGTAGGATGGGGAGAGGGAACCTAATGTTAAGTCTCTCCAATCCCCTTATCCAGTTTTCGAAATATTGGATGTTGAGTGGCGGAACTCAACGCCGTGCTTTGTCAACAAGCTGTGCTCGGTGGCGGAAGCTGGCGTTGTATACCCAGATTGTCTGTATACATGGGTAAGTACCGAAAAGTTCCTTACAAGAATAGTTCCGTTGGACACAACTTTACAAAGGTTATATACTCTTTAGAGTTCCGTACTAAAATAGGAAAAAAGGAGGCGCGAGTTCGACTCCCGCTACGTTAAAATTTTTATGCGTTTTCTAAATAAGTATTTTTTCTTTTTTCTTTCCTAAGTGTGGATTAACACTTAAAAAATGTTAACAATAATACACACATTTTGTTTGTCCGTAGCAATGTTATCTGTCTGTCCGTCCGTATGGACTATTTTTTAGATCGTGTAAGTTTTTCAATCTGAAATTAATATAGAATATTTATGAGCCTTGAAGCACATAAAAGATTAAGTTTCTAAGTCTATGCATTCAAAAGATGCTGCTGTACGCATCTTACTTACCGAATTTTAAGGATACCCTAGGATCTAATAATATTATGAAATTTACTAAGAAGTGAGAACTTATTAAAGGTATTTAGTATATAATAGTAAAGGAAAAAGAAAGGAAAATATCCAAAAAAAAGGAACATTTATTTATGTTTCATTTGTATATTAAAGAAAAAAAACATTACAAAGCTATATTTGTAGTTTATTTCATACAAAATAAATGCATATTCCCGCCAACTTAACTTATTCAACAAGGTTTTTTATATTTAAATAAGTGAAACCTAAATGATATAATTTTTTAAACTTATATCATATGGGAGGCCAGTCGTGGCGCAGCGGCATGAGGTGTGATTGTAAAACCGACTGGTTGTGGGTTCGATCCCCACTCGAGGAGATGAAATATTTACTTAAATTTATATTTCCATTTCTTCGCTCTGGTGTCGAGGTTGAGCGCGGCGTTGAGTTCTGCCACTCAACACGCAATGCCTCCAGAATTCGGCAGAAAGTGGGGAACGGAGTGTCTTGACACTAGGTTCCCTCTGCCTACCCTGCTGTGTGCGGGATACAGCGTGAAGTTGATAAAAAAAAAATATCATATGGGTTATTTTTGTTTCTGGTCGACAAATTTCAATCATCGTAAAATTAAATCCAGGGGTGCACTACAAAGTATGAACATGAACTAGTCCCATTTAATGAGGGAGTTTTTATGATATCATTTACACGCTTACAGCATAAAAACGTAAGTGGAGTGTTTGAAGATTTGAAAATATTTTAGTTTCTTTGTAAAGGTTTTTGATTATATAATTTTCTTTTATATAAATAATAAACGTGATTCGACTATATGTATAGAGGCCAGTTGTGGCGCGGAATCAAGCGTAAATACGACTAGTTGTGTATTCGATTCCCACTCGAGGAAATAATATATTTAATATTTTCATTTCTTCGATCTGGTAACGAGGTAAAGCGCGGTGTGCCGTCATCCAACCATCAACGGAGTAATACAGACAGAAATTAGATTTTTATTTAACGTTTTATTATTTAACGTTTTTACCCCCATAGCAAGGTATACAGAGGGAACCTTGTGTTAAGACACACTTTCCCCACTTTACGCCCAATTTTGCGAGATATTGCATGGTAGGCGGAATTTAAAGTTAAAACTATTAAAACATATTAAATGAAAACGACAACGCGACGACATCTTATTCCATTTCATGTACGATGTAATTATAATAATATTTATTTTATTATATTTATCTTCATACATTTCTCACTATTTGTGAAATATGTAGAGAGAATCCAGCGTTCTTCACTTTACACTATTTACAGAGCAATATTCTAGCGGAACCTACTTGATTGAAATATCTATTGGGGTATAATCCATTGGGGTTGTTCCATAAATAGAACTTGGTTTTACCATCATCAGTCGTGCGGTCAGACACCTGTCAACAGTTCCATTGTGACATCATAATTTAGTCATTCAGTTTCAGACATAATTTAGACGATCACAGACTTTAGTCATTTGTTTACAAGTATACAGTACGGTCAACAAGTCGTGCCATAAAATAGTTGTTACTTTTGACTATTTCTACTCGCGTGAACAATGCGCAAAAGTTCAGAGAGCCCAACTTCAGGGTGGCCACGACTCGTCGACTGTACTTTAGGTGAGTGATATTTGAAATGTCTGCCGGATCATTAGTCGCCGAGACTGAACGAAGGATCAAAGTGTGTCCTCATCCACTCGTCCTGAGAGCTTGACTGAGACTTGCTTTGAGACTGTTTAAAACGCGGAAAATGCCAAATTCAATTAGCATTCCACCTTTGTGCTTTTTATGTTATATGCTCGCTCATATTTGATTTTAAAAAACTTTTTTGTGTTTTATTTTAATTGTTATTTCTCGAAGACTTATTTATAAATGTTGTCACTAGCTGTAATGTTAACATCCCTCGTCTTGGGGAATCGAATCCACAAAACAACAGTCACGTTTATAGTCAGACGTCGCACTGTGCCATTCTGGCCTCAAAAAATATCTTTACTATAATAAAAAAATTAAAAAATAAATTAGCTTCACGCTGTATCCCGCACAAAGCAGGGTAGGCAGAGAGAACCTAGTGTTAAGACACTCCGTTCCCCACTCTCTGCCGAATTCTGGAGGCATTGCGTGTTGAGTGGCAGAACTCAACGCCGCGCTTAACCTCGACACCAGAGCGAAGAAATGGAAATATAAATTTAAGTAAATATTTCATCTCCTCGAGTGGTGATCGAACCCACAACCAGTCGGTTTTGCAGTCACACCTCGTGCCACTGCGCCACGACCGGCCTCCACCGGACTATAATAAGGTATATGTTATTACCTGCACAATAAATAAATATGCATATAAAACAAATATTTTTTTCTGTAGAACTATAAATATGTTGTAGGTATATAATGTTTGTCGTTCGAACACTACTATGAAAATATTCAGATTTAAAATTTCCTTGAATGTGGTTAGAATATTATGAGTGAAATTTAACATGCAATTTCAAAGATAATAAGCTGGAGTGATTCCTGGAATTATAAATTTAAGCATTTTACTATTTTAAACAATAAAATGAAATGAATAGCTGTGATTTGCAACATTAATCCGATTATATTAAGGCAATTGGAGATTTCAATATACATTTATATGCTCTTTCTAAAATATATAAATATTCACTGCTTATTTGTTTAAATCATAAAATTGGTAAATAAACATAATTATTGGTTTTCTACATCATAAACGTCATTTAGTACAAATATAATATGTTTGCATTCAAAAGCGTGATTTACACTATTTGCCTTTCGGTCCAGTGGTTAAGCGATTAGTTGGTGAAAGCTCTCGATTTATAGGTATATATTTAGTTTTTATCTTATTCCCTTAGAGACTTACAGTGATATAGTTCAATATTTAGTGAAATATAATATTTTGTTGTATTATTCTATATATAGATATAATAAAACTATAAGTCGTCGCTTTCCATACATGGAAGATATATTAGAAACTCTATTGTTGGGGAAATTTGTCAATGTATTATAATAAAACCCAAAACTATCATAGTGATTTTTTAACAAACTAAATGTTTTTTAAACTTTTTGTCTGTTTGTCTTTTTGTGTGCGTTTGTTTGCGCTAATATCAGAAATAGGTTAACCGAAAGAGTTTATTTGCTTTATTCTTTGTTTACACCTTAAGATCTTTAGGACTACTGGTGAAATTTAGTTTTTTTTTTGTTTTGTATGAAAGCTACATTCCTCAGGAGTGCCATAGGCTATACAAAATTACGGTGTATTTTTTAGTTAGCCTTAAATAACAATGTCGATAGGTTAGGGAGTGAAAGAGAGCACAAAGAATTGGGATTTCTTGAAATTTCCACGGGAATGATCGAGATTTTCCATTTTACATCGTTTGTCGACGTTCGACTAGTTACAATATAGGACCCAAATTTATTTTTAAAGTAATCTTAAATTTGGCTTTTTATTGTAGGTAAGGTTGAGGCCGGTCGTGGCGCAGCGGCACGAGGTGTGACTGCAAAAACCGACTGGTTGTAGGTTCGATCCCCACTCGAGGAGATGAAATATTTACTTAAATTTATATTTCCATTTCTTCGCTCTGGTGTCGAGGTTAAGCGCGGCGTTGAGTTCTGCCACTCAACACGCAATGCCTCCAGAATTCGGCAGAAAGTGGGGAACGAAGTGTCTTAACACTAGGTTCCCTCTGCCTACCCTGCTGTGTGCGGGATACAGCGTGAAGCTAATTTAATTTAATTTTTATTTTTATTGTAGGTAAATTAGAAACCATCGTGGTGCAGTTAGGAAGTGTTTAACTTAAGGCATTGTTTGTAGATTCAAATTTCACGCCATATTTTATTTTCAATGTATATATGTATGTTTTGGCAAGGATTATTGCTAATTAGTTTGGTAAACTTTCAAAATGCAAAGCCAAAAATACCGTCTTTATTTTATTTAGAAAGTAATTCGTTATATGATATTTCTATAAATAAACAACTGAAATTGTCATTTATTTGTAAGAGGATTTATTTCCATAATTCAAATTCAAGTTTAACAAGGTTCTATTTCTAATTTCGTATTTCTTCTGGAGAATTTTTAGAATCATTATAACATTTACCAGATGTTGATATTTACTGCAAACGAAGCAATATGAAACAGTTAACTTATCACTAATAAAAGCTCCTTTCATTAATATACAAAAAACGTTGTTGAAAGAAAATTGTCTTGTGCGGAATTCTTTCGCAGTGGCCTCTTTATTTTAACGAGCACATTTTAATACTATGCAATTTACTGCAAGACTTTATAAAGAGAATTTTCTAGAAAATGTGAAAGAATGTCTAATGGACGTGTAAGGCGGGTTCTCCATTTCGGACTTTGTGGGTTTGTTCTTTTGTCCACACTAAAATGTTCTAAACTGAATAATGATGTGTATAATTTTTAAGTTTTTCTTTCACTTGACGATACGAGTGGTAACGAGTTTTAAGCGTTTAAAGCATAAACAGATTTTCAGAATATATTCACGTTTCGTTTGTTATTATTTAAGCGCTTTAACACAAGTTGTGTTCTTTTGATGTCACTAACACAACTGTTAAGCAAAAAATCAAAAAAAGAAATCTACTTTTATATACTTCATTATTTGCAGTAGGATTATTTTTTAAAAATGAAAAGCTATCTGTTTTTTTAATATTTAAATATTTACAATAGAATTATTTTTTTTTATTTACAATAGACTAACGAACGGGTTAATTAGAATGAAATCGCGCGGTCACTGAAATATTTATTTTATTGTTTGTATCTATACAACTGACATATGAAAACTGTACAAAGAATTACTTTGATGTAAAAATTTTTTGCTGTGTTAATTTATATACAAGAATGTTCAGATAGCTACAAGCATACCTTTAAAACATAAATACATAAAAAAAAATTCTAAAATTTGGAATTTTCGTACTTGAAATACGTTAGTTAAAAATGTACGTATTGTACGTAGTTCTCACATCATTGATGTTGTCGAACCATATTTATTGTTTCTTTGTTATACTGTGCTTAAATAAAAAAGGATATTATGTATATATACAGAAAATTTAATTACTGAAATAAAGAGGCCACAAAGTGTGACTGTAAGCGCGACTGGTTGTGGGTTCGATCCCAACTCGAGGAAATAAAATATTTATTTAAATTTATATTTTCATTTCTTCGCTAGGTGTTGAGGCAAAGCGAAGCGTAGAGTTCTGTCATTCAACACGCAATGCTTCCAGGATTCGGCTAAAGTGTAGTAAAGTAAAGGAAGGAATGTCTTAATACTAGTTCCCTCTGCCTACCATGATGTGTGAAAGATACAACGTGAAGCTGATATAATTTTTTATTTTGAAATGGATACGAGAACAATAAGAAAAAATGGATGTTGCTGTGTCATGGACACGACGGTGTGTTTTAAATGTGTACGTTTATGTCACAGGTTATATTTTTTTAAAAATTAAACTAACGTCGTAGCTTGTATGAGTCAAAAGTTATACTAATTGCAAATCTCGATACGCAGCAAAATAACGTCAAAATGGTGTCACTTCTTTCTATTTATTGTAATGAATTCTTTGATGTCGAGGATAGTACCCATATCGTAAAGGTAGCAAATTTTTTATGTAGACGTATTCACGTAAAAAAATTAATAAAAAAAATAAATCAGTTTCACGTTGTATCCCGCACACAGCAGGGTAGGCAGAGGGAACCTAGTGTTAAGACACTCCGTTCCCCACTTTCTGCCGAATTCTGGAGGCATTGCGTGTTGAGTGGCAGAACTCAACGTCGCGCTTAACCTCGACACCAGAGCGAAGAAATGGAAATATAAATTTAAGTAAATATTTCATCTCTTCGAGTGGGGATCGGACCCACAACCAGTGGTTTCGACCAAAAAAAATAGTTATTACTATTTACTTTTTGCTAGCTAGCTACCATTTTCTAAGAATCTCGGCCATTCATAAAAATAAAAATTCACAAATCATAGCAATTCAATTCGTAGAAACACAATGTGGCAGTACGCTAGGTCGTTATCGTCTATGAAATATTATAAATAATTATATGAACACGGTTCTTTGTGCAAGCCGAATGCAAATATTTTGAATATATAATAGGTTATTATTTATTTAATTGTAAACTATTAATAGTTAATATTTAAGTATTGAATTGACATAATATGTTAATAATTTGTATTTACATAATACAGATATTTTATAATTTAATGAATTCAAATTAGAATTATTGTATTTCTCGTTTACGCTGATACGAATAAAATGTAGATATTTTTAAACATGTATGTACATTTATAATTTCTTACTTATGAACAAATGAAAAACACGATTATGTAATTTAATATAGGCAATAAAATTAAGTAATAAAAAACGAATAATGTTTGTTACTCTTTGTCAATGAAATCTCAAACGTAGCAGAGTAGGCAAAGGGAACCTGGAAACCCAGTGTTCCTATTTAGACACTTCCGTGCCCCTCTTTTCCGTCGAATTCTGGGAGCATTGTGTGTAGTGGTGGAACTAAATTGCGCTTTTCGTTGTTACTAGAAAGAGGAATATTCAAAATTAATCGAACCCACAACCCGTCGCGTTTGCAGTCGTACGCTTGTGCCTCTGCGCCACGACAGCCCTCAAATCCTTTTTTTCTTGTATAGCACTCATAATAAATACATGCTTGGCAAACATTACAGTATTGTGACGTCATATCCGATCTTTAACCGCTACGAAATAGCTAATGCTCGGAGCGTACACGGGAAGGCAGTAAAAATGTGTCCCCCTCAGGGCATGGGGGAATAATTCACGCGATCTCCCGGTTTGCCAGTAGGTAGTTCCGGTCGGGTATGATTTTCCTATTGCCTCTTTGTTTATGTTAGCTTCTATTTTCAAATTGTATGAAGCTTCGGTGCATGTCTACGACACTTAATAGTAGCCTACGGGCAACTTTTCCATCGTGAATCTTTGTTGGAGTGAAATATCTTTGTTTCTTTCGTAAAATTTCGTACTAAAGTTGTGTTTATTGTTTCAATAATTAAATAGTATAAAATTAAATCAGCTTCACGCTATATCTAACACAAAGCATAGAGGGAACCTAGTGTCAAGACACTGCTCTCACCTTTCCACCGATAATTTCGAGGCATTGCTTGTTGAGTGGCTGCTCTATTAGCTCAAACACAGCGTGAGTCTAAAAAAAATTGCTGCGTTGAGTTCCACCACTCAACACGCAATACCTCCAGAATTAGGCAGAACGAGGGGGACGGAGTGTCTTAACACTAAGTTTCTCTCTGCCTATTCTGATGTGTGCGGGATACAGCATGAATCTGATTTAATTTAATTTTTTATTTTACATTATTTATTATTCTAGTGAATATGTGTTACTTGAATGTCTGATGGCGCTGTCGAGGGAGTCGTAAAAACAGATTGGCTCAATTGGCGACATTTTATTGACTTATTAAATCGATCTCGACACGTTTTGTTTGCTTTGAATTTTTGTATTCCACTAGCATGACGAAATATTTATATTTCGTATAGTAAAAATAAGATATGGCTCTTCAAATTCTGTTTTGTACTTCATAACACCTACCAATATTATTGTTATTTTGTTTATGTATTATATTTATGACTATATTGTAAAACTTTTTGTTCTTAATCTTAATCAATTAGGTACATATGTATAGCAGCAGTGTAGGCAGAGAGAACCTAGTATTAAGACACTCCGTTCTCCACTTTCGGCCAAATTCTGGAGGCATTGCGTGTTGAGTGGCAGAACTCAACGCCGCGTTTAACCTCGATAGCAGAGCAAAGAAATGGAAATAAAAATTTAAGTAAATATTTCATCTCCTCGAGTAGGGATCGAACCCACAACCAATCAGTTTTACAGTCACACTTTGTGTCCCTGCGCCACGACTGGCCTCTGTGTATATATATTATATTAATGTTCTTTGTAGTTTGAAAGCCTAGGCATGTCTTTGGAAACAAGACATGCATGTCGAAGATCTTGTAATCCAACAGTTTCAAGATTTCAGTGTTTAGGAACTTTGTAACCAATTACAACTTTTTACTCTACGATCTTATTAGACGAATATTTATTAAGCAGCAGAAATGGTTGAGAATTTATAGAATCGACATATTATAAATCAGTTTTCTTCAAGTCTATTCTGGTAGACCATATTATCATTATAGTATTAGAAGTTATTCATGTTACAAAATTATGAAAATTTAAAATTTTTATGAAAATTTTATTTTTGAGAATAAATAGATGAATAGATTACAAAAGGAGTGTCTTAAGTTTTCAGGTTTTCTTTGCCTACCTGCTATGTGCAGAATATTGAGGCCGTCGTTGCGCAGGGGCACAAGGGTGTGACTGCAACGCGCCGGTTGTGGGTTCGATCACCTCTCGAAGGAATGAATTATTATTTATTCATATTTTTAACACACAATGACTCGGTAGAAAGTGGAAAACGTAGTGTCTTAACACTAGGTTTCTCTCTGTCTATCCTGCTTTGCGCGGTAGTGTGGCATACAGACATGAAGCTGATATAGCGTGAAACTTATAGTGGTTATAGAAGTAGTTATTTTTAGTGACGTTACGTTCCGGCAAAAATGAGGAACATGTTCCAGCTATCCCATACAGGCTCCGGAACATGTTCCAATTTTTGTTCCGGTTCCGGCTGTTCCATTTTTAAGGTTCCGTAACTCAAAAAGGTAAAAACGGAACCCTTATAGGATCACATTGTTGTCCGTCTGTCTAGACCGTTTATTGAGATCGGCTGTAGGTATCAGGCTGAAATGAATACCAAATTTTCAGGTCTTGGAGGTCTTGGACCACAGAAAAAAATAACGTTTCTAAGTCAAAAATACATAAAATCAAAAGATACATGTATTAATGCATCAATTTTACTGTGTTTTGTAAGAATTCGTTGCGTAATCAAAACCAATAGGGTACTTTCCCGTGGACCTACAGTTATGAAATTTGGCACGAAATGAGAACTTATGAAACAAAAAAAATCGGAAAATTGAGAATTCATAGTTATTTCATAGAAAAAAAATCCTACAAACTTATATTTGTAGTTCATTTCATACAAAATAATATACCACAGTTTTAAAATACGCCGTCTGCGCCCTCGTCGCCCGCGACCCGCGCTCTCTGACGAGTAGCGAGCTCGGCGTGGAGGCGCTTACTTAACTATTTTTTTTTCAGCTTCACGCTGTATCCCGCACACAGCAGGGTAGTCAGAGGGAACCGAGTGTTAAGACACCCCGTCCTCACTTCCCGCCAATTTCTGGAGGCATTGTGTGTTGAGTGGCGGAACTCAACGCCGCGCTTTCCCCTCGACACCAGAGCGAAGAAATGAAAATATAAATGTAATTAAATATTTCATCTTCTCGAGTGGGGATCGAACCAACAACCAGTCGATTTACAGGCACACTTTGTGACCCTGCGCCACGACTGACTTTACTACTTATAATACATAATTGCCTATTAAATACACTACGCTTACGAAATGTGTTAATCTCAGAAGCTACTGGATTGGATTGATAAAAATCTTTTGAATCCATTTATCGAGAAGAAATATTATAAGCTATATTACTTTACTTTAGAGGCCGGTCGTGGCGCAGCGGCACGAGGTGTGACTGCAAAACCGACTGGTTGTGGGTTCGATCCCCACTCGAGGAGATGAAATATTTACTTAAATTTATATTTCCATTTCTTCGCTCTGGTGTCGAGGTTAAGCGCGGCGTTGAGTTCTGCCACTCAACACGCAATGCCTCCAGAATTCGGCAGAAAGTGGGGAACGGAGTGTCTTAACACTAGGTTCCCTCTGCCTACCCTGCTGTGTGCGGGATACAGCGTGAAGCTGATTTATTTTTATTTTTATTGAATTTAGGAAGTAATCTAAAATACAGTTCTGTTTGTGAACAAATTTGTAGATAGCGTCACGAACCCATTTTGCTATGTGCTGGTTACCCGCACATAGCAGAGCAGGCAGATGGAACCTAGTGTTAAGACACTCCGTTCCCCACTTTCTGCCGAATTCTGGAGGCATTGCGTGTTGAGTGGCAGAACTCAACGCCCCGCTTAACCTCGACACCAGAGCGAAGACATGGAAATATAAATTTAAGTAAATATTTCATCTCCTCGAGTGGGGGTCGAACCCTCAACCAGTCGGTTTTACAGTCACACCTCGTGCCGCTACGCCATGACTGGCCTCAAATCAATCTTATACATATTTAGGAAAAATATATTGAAGTATCAATATAAACGAGTATATCACGGTTGCTATCGTCACCTTAAAGTTACAATATAAGCAGGTATTAAAATGAAATATGCGTGAGCTTTGACGCGAACGAAGATATCATTTTTATTAAATTTTTGCAAACTTGCATTTGATAATACTATTTACAGTTCTATATTTATTATGTTCAGTTGTTATATGTACAGATTTTCACAATATGAATTGTGTTTATATCTAATGTTTAAAAACCCGCATTTCTTATTAATTGTAATACATAATTGAGAGCAATCGTGTACGACATACGACAGGTTGTTTTGTTGCTGGGTTCAATTCCCACTGAATCAAATGAACTATTTAATATTTTCATTCGTTCTCTTCTCTCTGGTGTCGAGGAAAAAAATCCGCCTCTCAACACGCAATACCTCCAGAAATCAACGGTAAGTAGGGAGAGTGGGATCTTAACACTAGGCTTCCTCTGCCTACCCAGTTACATTCTAAATACAACGACATGAAACTGACAAAAAGAAAAATAAACATATAATATATTTTTAAATTACAGATTGATTTCCTTCCTATTATCTTGTACTAACTATATTAAATAAAACTTTAAACCGTGTTTGCACAAACATACTTCCACATAAAATTCCACATTGATCTAATAATATAAAATTCTTAAAGTGGCTGCTTATACTTTGAAACAATGAGGTATTAAGGGTAGATTAGGACCGTGGCAATAGCGGACGATACAGTCAGGTGAATTATTAAGTACGGGGCAGCTGTAATTAATAATGCGGAGGTAGTCGGTACCTCGCTACCTCGCATGGACCTAGTGAAAAAAAATTGACGGATCCACCGGGTTCCTTTAAAATTCTGTTAGGAAGCTTAGAGTGGGTAAATATATTAGCTGTGGTTTCGGAACGTACGTATATCGATCGGTTTTACATCAACACGAGGGCTGCCTATGTTTCTTTATCCGAAATGAAATATTATATAGTTATAGCATTAATTTGTGTTTTATACTCTTCTTTGTGATGAAAAATTTATAAGTTTACTCATATTTTTACCGTATGTATTGGGATATATACGAATCCCATCGAAATTTATTTCATTGAACGAAATGGATTCCATTACTATTTGAAATGAATTGAAAACGGTGATTAGATTTTTGCCAAAAAGAGATAATAGTGGCTTATTAGTTCATAAAAACGACGACAGATGATATTACATATAAAAATAAATCATACAAACTTATTTTTATTTATATTTTAATAACGCTTTCGTAACAAGGCAAATCACCGCCTAAAGTTCCGCTACTTATCACGGTATGCCTCTAAAATTCAGCGGAAAGTGGGGGACGGAGTGTCTTAGCACTAAGTTCCCTCTGTACCTTGCTATATGCGGGATACATCGTGAAGCTGAAAAAATCATACAAAACCACGTCGTGGTTTAAAAGAAATTTGTAGTATCGTGTAAAGGAACGTGAAAAAATAAGATAAGTTTTAATGCTTTATGGTGGCACAGCACATGGCAATATAGCAGGCATCCGACACAGTATATGTTGCATCGATCTAACTGGAACGCTCTCGAATGCAATATCCGTTTTTAAACGAGTTTTTGGTCCAAAAACTATTTTTCTCGGGTAAATTTTTACATACATGTACAGGTTCAATTACAGATTTTGAAATCAATTATTTATTGTAAATAACTCATGTAACAAGTAAATTGCTTTTTATATTTGTATACGAAAGATATAATCAGAATTGTTCAGTATATAGGTAGATTACTTTTTACGATTTACATTATTTTGTTTTATTGCTATGAATAGTATTCTGTGGGTGGCTTACACAGTAATGCTGAGGATTCTGAAACCTTTTGCGGGATACGGAAAAAATATTGTGATTTTAATACAATTTGACTATATAATCTGTGTTAAAAATATTGAAAAATATTTTTTTAAATTATAAATCAAATTAAATTAAGTGATAAAAAAATTAGATGATTTGATGACATTTCTTTTATAGAATACACTGTAACCTAAGATAAGCACAGTGTTGTTTATCTTTTTGACGACATTTTTTATTTTATATAATGGATATGGATGATCTCGTTTACTTTTGTGTGTAGGTGTAAATGATTGTTAACATGGTTATGTTTGCATTTAGCGGCATGATGTATCTCGAGACCAGTAGTGGTGCAGGATCACAAGCGACAATAGGCTATATGGGTTCGATTCCCACACAAGAAAATGTAATATTTAATATTTTCATTTCCTTGCTCTAGTAACGAGGCAAAGCTCGGCGACGAGTTCCAACACGGAGCCTAGATTCCCAGGTAATAAAACAAGAAGCTTTAAAAAATAACAATTCATTATTTAGACAGCAACTTAGAGGCCAGTCGTGGCGCAGGGGCACAAAGTGTGCCTGTAAATCGACTGATTGTGGGTTCGATCCTCACTCGACTAGACGAAACATTTATTTACATTTATATTTTCATTTCTTCGCTCTGGTGTCGAGGGGAAAGCGCGGCGTTGAGTTGTGCCACTCAACACGCAATGTCTCCGCAATTGGCGGAAAATGGGGAACAGAGTGTCTTAACACTAGGTTCCCTCTGCCTAACCTGCTGTGTGCGGGATACAGCGTGAAGCTGAAAGACATACATACATACTTCTACATACAACGCTATTAGCTCTACATTGTGATTGCTAATGAACTTAACAAGTGCTTAAGTACGGGGGGCTCGTTTATTGGCCCACCTCATCGGTGTTTCTCTTGACGCGTGATCGTAAATTTTTTACGTCACTATTGAATGGTTTCGCCCTAAGCTAAAGCAGGCTGTAAACTTTCATGATTCCACTTTATGGTGCCATTCGTGTTCATTTTATAAATGATGCGCCTTAACTCTGTTGTATTGTTGTGTACTGTTGTTGTTTCGCTTAATTTGTTTCATATATAATTGGTTTGCTTGGTTTTGTGTAATAGATAGGTTTTGTGTAATGGATATAAATAGAAAACGATATTTTTTGTATTCTTAATGTCTTATTCCACAGAATCATTTTTTTAAAAAGTTCAAAGGAATATACTATACGAACATGTTGTCAATAGACACTAAAAACTACGAAACGAAATTAAATAAATCAAATTAAATCAGCTTCACGCGGGATACCGCATACAGCAGGGTAGGTAGACGGAACCTAATGTTAAGACACTCCATTCCCCACTTTCCGCCGAAATTGGGAGGCATTGCGTGTTGAGTGGCGGAACTTAACGCCGCGCTTCGCCTCGACACCAGAGCGAAGAAATGAAAATATAAATTTAAATAAATATTTCATGTCCTCGATTGGAGATCGAACTCCCAACCAATCGATTTTGCTTTGTACCTCTGCGCCACGACGGGCCTCTACGATACTATGCATTATACAAATTTAGAATTTCAAAACAAATTCTTAAATTTTCCTCGATCACAGAATACTAATCCACAACTGGTATATTACTAAGTAAAGTTCATGTTTCAAATGCTCTATATAAGAAATCTTGATCGTAATAATACTTTTAAAACAATCACACATTATCTAGAAAGTATATAAAATTTTGAAAACAAGCTAAGCAAGCATCGTCCGTACAGATCGATTTCAATATAACTTAGTCTGTAAGAGGTGAACTTTTTCATAGTTTTCAACCAGCAAACAAATAAATACTGTAGGATGCTTGCCTTGCAAGTTAAAATACACTGGTGGAGGAAATAGTAAAGTATATGTGGAGGTTGGGCTACGGCCAGGTTTAGATGTTAATTTGTATTAGGGATTAGATCCGGAGTGTATATAAAAACTCACCTACATATCTATATAAGATACTGTCCTGTAATTTTCTAGCTCAAGCACATTTTTAAGCTTTAAATTTTATTTTGGTTAGGTTTAATCTATTTATTAATTGTATTTTGTGGTTAGCATTTAATTAATTTGTAATAAACTTTAGATTTTTGATATAAATGTTATTTTGACGCAGTGGGATAGCGTTTGACTGCTAACTGTTGTAGGTTCTATTTCCACTCGGAGGAATAATTTTTTTAATTTTCCTGCTCTGGCAAGTTAAAGCGTGGTGCTGACTGCTGCCACTCAACACGCAATGTTTCGAATTCTCGTAGTTAATGAAGGACTGGGTGCCTTAATATTAGGTTCTCTCTGAATTAATAAAAAGTCGAAAGTTAATGAGCATCCTCAGATGCATGCTATGATTCCACACCAATTTCAAGATAGTAGGTCAACGGGAGTGTGATTTATATAAGTTAAGAACCCGCTCGCGGCTTCGTCCGCTAGAAATATCTTCATAATAAAATCGACACTTCGAAGTAGCTTCCTTCAATTATTTCAGATATATACATCTTATATCAACACAATGGTAACAACAAATAAAATATAAAATTATAAAAATAAATTAATAGTGTTAGAAAAATATATTTTCTAAATTTTCTAAGTTATTAGGAAAAAGCCCGGGATCTAGAAGGACCCTGTGTGGGCGTCGAAGAAGCGGGTGAGGACGAGGACCGTACTGACATGTTTCGACAATGAGTGGGTTGGAGTGGGAATCTGCATGCTCGTAGTAGCGCTTGGCCTAGCCAAGCGTTTGCAGAATTCCTTTAACGATTCTAATTCAAAATCTGTACGCAACGTGGACACACCACGTTGCGTACGTACAATGGGCATCCGGATGCCATACGGAGGAATATGTTTTGCACCCTCTGAAGGAGGTTTATCTTGGTGAGTGCGAACACGACACAAGTATAGGTCATTATGGGACGGATGCAAGATTTGTACAATGTCAGCTTGTTCCGAAGTGACATTTTACTCCGCTGGCATATGAGTGAGTACAGCCTGCTCATGACGTATGTAGCCTTGTTTATGATATACGTTAAGTCCGGCCGGAAAGGAAGTTTCGAGTCTAGGTATTTGACCTGGGATTTCCAGGGGACGGGTTTGCGTGCCTCGATTGACATATTTCTATAGCTTTTATAGTTTAGTACTTTTCTACCTACATCTACCATTATTTACACGAGTTTGCTAACAATAGTTATTAAGCCTACCTTAAACAATACTTTAATTTAAGTATAAAATAAAATATGTGTGCTTTCCCAAAAACTAATTCGCATCACAAAATGTTTGGGGCTTCACTAGGATAAATTCAGGCGCAATATTTAAACGGTCATTCTGCTAGCAAAGACGGGCTCTAACCCAACCGAGAAAATACAAAGATTTACTATTTACCATTTCCTAAAAGGATATAAAATATATTTTTTCGGTTTTCTATTATTAGGGCCGTGGACTATGGCAATGAAGGGGACCGTGAAATTTTATTTGTTTGTAGTTTTTACGCTTGCATATTATACCCTTGTATAATACTAACAATTGCTTTTGTCGTTATCCTACTATTCGTATTGCAGGAAATATATAACTTTGCTATACTCTATGGTTATACCTCTTCTTCTTCAGCTATATCCCACAAACCATACTGGTAGACAAGGGGATCTTAGTAATCAGGGAATCAATCTCAGGAAAAATCTTTTTGCAAATTTTCAAAGTAGTCGTTATGGAATTTACAAAATGATAAAAAAAATCCTTTCCTGAATGATATTTATGGAAAATATACTCTAAAAAGATATTTTTTAAATATTCACAATGTATTCACTTCAGAATTCGGAAAGTGAGCGGAGTGTCTTACCACTTGGCTCCTTCCGCCTACTCCGCTACATGCGGAATACAGCGTGAAGCTGAACAAAAGTTTATAAAATATCAATTCTCATTTATAAAATGCATATTTTGTTCAAATTTCAATTAAATAAAATAAAAATAAAAGAGAATCACGCATACAATTTCTTCATAATTATGAAAAAAAAAATGTTTAAGTACACGAATAATGTTTAAGTACAAGTGTAACCCTTTGTTCCACTGTAAGCAATGATTTACTGTTAAATGAAGTGCTTACTATAAATTAAAGCGTATTTTTATACAATCATGGTTAGTACGAATCACAATTAAATTTATTAAGGTAAATTATTAGTCATGAAAAATTATTGCTTATGAGTCGTGCTGCAGAATATAACTAGAATAGAATTCTTTTTCACTTTTCTCGATTTTTTTTAAAATATCAATAAAGTGTTAAATTAAACTTCTTTAATTTAAATCTAAATTAATATCAATGTAAAATATATTTCTGGATCCACGTTAAACAAGAAAATAATGAAGAGCCAATAAAAATTATATCTACCAAAACACAAGCATAATTAATGAAACGTTTAATTTCCATTACAATCGAGGAAAACACGTTTACCCGCTTTTGAAGAAAAAACAAATAATATTTAAAGAAATCACGTTTCCTTCTGCTTTCCCAAATTATTCTATTTAATTTTCCTTTTGATATGAAACATGGGGCTGTACCACGATCAATCGGACACGTAGCTATATTGGAACACCGGCGCACGGAGAACAACTCGCAATAAACCGGCTACGTGATATCTGATTTAGACCATTTTGTCTTTCTTCTAAAAGGAATGCCTATAATTGAGGTGTCCAAGCCTTGAAATGTCTTTGTAATGTCAATATTGTAACGTCCTTTTAAGTAAGAATCACTGACGCGGTTGTCCGTTCACAAGCTCCTAACCGTAGACTATAATACTTGTATATATCTATATACCACATCATTCTATAAAAGATCAGTGACGAAAACTTTAAAATAATATTTTCTTAAATTAATAAATTCAAGTTCATATAATATAATTTTATTCAAAATAAGAAGTTACATGCTTAATTTTTGAACGTCAAACAATTTACCACCAGTTCACTAAAGTTAATGCCTCAGACCTGAGAAGAACCGGCGCAAGAAACTCAGCGGGACTTATTTTTTTAAAATGAATTTTATACACATACATATTTTATTATTTGTGCTTTCACAAGGCGCATCATCATTTATAAAATCATTAATTTGGTAATAACCTTTAACACACAAACGTCTTTTCACAATTTTTTAAAATCGTGATATAGAAAATTCTCTGACGTTTTTTAGGATGCTATTGTCAAAGCGTACACATTGCCATTTTAATAAAAGAATTACGGATTCGATCCAACCGAGTTACAGGTGCACTAAGATTAAGCCTACTTCTGGTGTTAATATTATGAACATCACCAATTTTTGTTTTTCTTAAGATACATAACATTTTTAAAAATATACTGAGATGCAAATGTCAATATATTAATTTCTGTAAACTTTTGCCTTTTGGGCTCTTAAATTATTTTACTACTTGCTTTTAAGATAAAGTTCTAAGAAACCTTTGATATTACCTAACGGTTTTAAAAATCAGGACCTTAGTTTTGTACAGCTAAAAGTATTATACATAATTTATTCAATGGTCTATTATAAACAAAGGTGAAAATATTTTTTCAAAAGATTTACCTACTCACAAAGGCCTTATCGTCGGAAATTGCTATTTGTAAATATTTTTTTTATTTAAATCTGATATAACCTTACTGACATTAGGTTCTTCATCTGTCATCTATTATAATATAATAATCTATTATATTATAATAATCTATTATATTATAAAAGGACTTGTGCGGACTGACTGAGGTAAGACGCACGCAGAGCCGTAACCGCTGATGGTAGAAACGTGAAACTTGGGCAGATGTTTATTTTCATATTCTGGACATCCACTAAGAAGGGAATTTCAAAAATTTTAACCCTAAAGGGATGAAATAGGGGTTGAAAGTTTGTATGGAAAAAAAATTTAATCTGCACCGATTTTTATAAAATTTGAAATTCAGACTCTTAAAAATATTTCATTGAACACGAGTTTCATGGTTTTTAAGAATTCACCTCCTAAGGGTTCAAATAAGGGGTAGAAAGTTTATATGGAAAAATCTTTAAATTGCCACCGATTTTTATAAAAAATTAAATTCAAACTGTTAAAAATATTTTATGGTTACTTCTTTTTAGAATTCAAGTCTTTTTAGAATTCATCCCTCATAAGCGGGCGAAGCCGCGCGGGCCCTCTAGTTGGATATATTTTCGTATTTTATATAATAGTATTTACATATTTTTTTCCAAATAATTACTTTACAACTAAAGCTAAAAGATTATATTAAATTGTATTTTATTTTAAACAAAATACATTTAAATGTTGTGAAAATGAAAATAATGATTTTATTATTATTATTAGTATATAGATTAAGGCGGAGAGTAGAGAAGCACTAGCAGTGTCCTAGCACTAGGTTCCTCTGCCTACACTGCTGTATGCGGGATAGACCATGAAGCTGATTTAATTTAATTTTAGTATATAGATCACTGGGGCCGTCGTGGCGCAGGGGCACAAGAGTTACTGTAATGCGATTGTGGGTTCGATCCCCACTTGAGAGAAATAATAATTATTTATTAATATTTTCATTTCTTTGCTCTGGCGTCAATGTAAAATTGAGTTCTATTCAATACGCAATGCCTCGAGAAATTCGGCAGAAAGTGGGGAACAGAGTGTCTTAACACTAGAGAGAAAAAGAGATAAAAAAAACATTATTACGACAAAAAGTGGTACTGTTATTAATATAGACGCCTCGTCATTAAAGAACTAGCAACATTCGCGTCCCACGGGGTTTGTTACACAAGTCAAATATTGAGTTCCGCGCCAACTTCTATCGGTAACGACTCAGCTTACAATTGACTATTCCGCTTGGCTTCTCTTTTTTCCCTTGAATAAACAAATACGCTAACTGGAGGTTACAGAAGAGGCGGTCTGGTGTTACTTAAACATAAAGTTAATACTAACATACAAAACAATGTAATTTGCGTGTTTCTGATCAGAATAGCAATATAATCATTAAAAGAAAAAACTAAATCTTTCGTGTTCTTTTCAATTGATTAAAAGTATTATAGAGGGAAAGAAAAATACTTACTAAGAAACATAAATAAGTTGTAACAAGCGTTTAAGAATTTCGACGTAGCAGTATAATGTTATGCTATATTGTAACTAATTTCGTTATCACATAGAGTATACGATAAAAAAGAGTACGGACTAAGTGTCTGCAGTGGTATTGAACTTATAAATAAAAAAAAATCTTCGTTTTCAGAAAAAAATATTGACTTTTAAAAAAAGCATGACAATATGAACATCGCTAAGCAAACGTGTATAGGAATAATATTGTCGTCTAAATGAGGTCCCTACTAGCGTCATACAGTTGGTCTAACGTTGAGCAACCTATATTACGGACTGAGCCCTTCAATAACAGAGCGATTGCACGTGAAGGGGGAATGACAAGAGCAGATGGAGTCATCACTGTGTGTGCATTATTGTAAAGTGTAACTAAAACGAGGCCAGTCGTGGCGCAGTGGCACAAAGTGTGACTATAAACGCGACAGGTTGTGGGTTCGATTTATTATTTTCATTTCTTCGCTCTGATGTCGAGGTAAAGCGCGGCATTGAGTGCCGCTACTCAACACGTAATGCGTCCAGAATTCGACGGAAAATGAAGAACGGGGTGTCTTAACACTAGGTTCCCTTTGTCTAACCTGTTGTGTGAGGAATACAGTGTGACGCTAAAAAAAAACAATATGTGGCTGTCGTAGCGCAGTGAGCATAAGTTTTATGCCGATTCACACTTTCGGTAATAATAATAATTGAGTTCGGACTTCCGCTACTCAACACGCAATGTTTCAAAAATTTGGCAGAAAATGGGGAACCTAGGGAGAGCATATTTATGTATATGTGTAAGTAATGAACATTTTCTTCCTTTACGCCGCTCTACAGCCTAAAAGGTTGGATGGTTTTTGACTTTTGAGATGTCGTTGAATTCTCTAACTCCAAAACCACTGAATTTAGTAAAATATATTTCTACTGCACCATAACGATCCTTATAATTTTATATACTTATTATAATTATGAAAGGTTAAAAATCAAATCAAATCAGCTTCACGCTGTATCCTGCACACAGCAGGGTAGGCAGAGGAAACCTAGTGTTAAGACACTCCGTTCCCCACTTTCTGCCGAATTCTGGAGTCATTGCGTGTTGAGTGGCAGAACTTAACGCCGCGCTTTGCCTCGACACCAGAGCGAAGAAATGGAAATATAAATTTAAGTAAATATTTCATCTCCTCGAGTGGGGATCGAACCCACAACCAGTCGATTTACAGTCACACTTTGTGCCGCTGCGCCACGACTGGCCTCAATTATGAAAGGTTTATTTATAAAAGTCTTACCTCATAGCAAATGAATGAGAAAGTAATATCATTTTTATGATCATATCAAAGCAAATTGAAGTTAAAAATATATTTCACATTTTGAGTTATTGACTACGTCTTTTTATTTTTTTACTTGAAAGTACCCACAGTGTTACACAAAGTGCTTGAAATTAAGATGTAATAAAGATCTTTTATTCAATTATGTTAATATATGTATATAATTTGAAATGAAATTTGTATAAAAAAAATATTTTGATAATGAAATATATATGTTTAATAATGAAAGATAATGAACCCAGTTTTAAGACACTTCTTTCCCATTAAGACATTTCCGTTCGGCACTTTCACATATCGTTTCCTCCAAAATGTTATAAATAAAAATCCCTATATGATGAAATAATGGCAAGGAACGTAACTAAGTTAACGACATCAGTATTCAGTGGGGTATTCATATGAACGTAAAAAAGTGTTTTATATTGTGGTGTTACTAGAACATAATATTTTTGTTTATGCAAAATTCTGGTAACAGCTTAAATTACGACTTTAAGTCCCACCAGATTTTATCGTGGTGAGTTATAGTCATTCGCGCCTTACTACATATGTATGTTTGTCATACTAAGGAATTCTACGTGATTATAGTGTGTATACGTGATTATAGTAAGTGTTAGATACTAAGTGAAAAATTTTAAATTTATCATATAACTATTATTATACTTATTTAGAAAATGTATAAAAATTTGAACAGCTGGATTTGAACTCATGCCTCTTAGAAATCGTTCAAGCGCTTTGATCACTAAGCCTTACGTTCTCATCAAGCTACATCGAAATTCTCGTTGTTGAAGATGAAAAAAAATAAAAATAACCTGTACAATGAAAGGGCAACATCTAGTTTTTCTAGCGAGAAACACAAGCTTCTCGCTAGAAAAACTTCGTGTTTTCCTGAAGTCGTTCCTTAACCTTTCATCTCTTTCATTCTTTAATTTTTCACACTTCAACTTTATCAGTTCTTTCGTTTGGTGCTTTTGCAGCTTAGTATAAGCTTTTATTTTTATCTCTCTCATACTTTTATCCTTACCTGAGGCTTTATAATCCTTCATTATATAATTTCTTTTTTCTTTATATAGCGTCTTGCAGCATAATTTCAACAGGATCAACTCCATAATCTCACCATGCGTTACTCTTTTTACTACAGCCTTTTTTCCCTTTACCACATACCCTTATCGCTGCTTCCTGCATACAATCCCTAAGGCTCTGCCAGCATACTTTAATATTTCCATTTCCAGATTCACTGCTGTCTAGCTTTTTGGAGACTCTTCTCTTCCTCTCTAATCGGTGGATCTTGAAGCTTCCCGCTTCTTATGCGATAAGTCGACTCCAAGTTTGGACACCTCGTGTAGCTGTGTGAACCTATGAACAACCTTACTCTAAAACAACTAGAACAACCTTATTCTAGCAACGATTGGATGGTGGTCTGTTCGAGTGTGTAGTGTAGTGTAGTGGCAGATGGAATGTTGCAGCCATCGTAAGGGCTGGGGGTCGTTGCGGGCAAGCTTTCCATCGTGAACCTCTTGATAGTTTAAAATTCGATTAGGAATATTTGGGATAAGAAAGATCATATTATATGTATGTACGATATGTATGTATATTATATGATGTCCGTCTCCATATAGTTCATCTATATGGAGACGGATATCATTTATATGTGAAAATAAGTAAATAGAATGAGAAGGTAATTGGTTACTATTACTCTATTTAGTAGTTTCAATTGATAGCTACACCTAGTTGTACCAGATAGGAATAAAAATAATCCAAATATATTTTGATGAGTTTTTGAATCATTAGTTTATAATTAATTAATTAGCTTCACGCTGTATCCCGCACACAGCATGGTAGGCAGAAGAAACCTAGTGTTAAGACACTCCGTTCCCCACGTTTAGTTTATAAAGAGTTATAATAAGCTATGAAAGTAACACAGAAACATTTACAATACACAATGCACAAAAAAATTGCATTACTATAATATTATTGTACATCAAAATTTTGGAAACCTAAGGATTTTAAAAATTACATTTATGTTACGTTATAATATACGTTTCATTTAAAATTTTCAAACTAGAATATTTATTGATTTTTTATATGGCTATCTGTTAGTCGGTTTTTGTTTGCTTTCATAAAAAAAATATATCTCCAAATTTACACCAAATTCACTATACCGGGCGCTGCCGGTAGAATAAACAGTAATTCGTATCGCGACAACGAAAATCAAAAATGATATTTCGCTGTAAATATTTCAGCAACAATTGGATAAAGTACTTTAAATTCTCAAAGCCGGAGCACAATTGCAATCAATTTTCGCGGACAATTAGTAGTTTCACGAGTAAATCGGTTAATTCTTTAATTAACGAACAGGGGTTATGAGGTATAAAGTATATGGTATCTTCTTCCTCCTGGCATTAATCCCGGCTTTTGCCAGGGTCTGCCTTCTTACTCAACCCACTACACTTGAAAAACCGTGTCTTTAACATCCTCAGTGGATAGACCATTGGCTCTCACGTCCTGCATTACGACAACCAACCAGTGCTTCCTTGGGCGTCCCGAAGGTCTCACTCCTTACATCTGACATAGTTCCTAGACCGGCGTGCAACGTGGCCAAACCATCTGGCATCAAGGCTCCGCTCTTTGAGCTTATCCGCTACGTTACGGACCAAAAGACTACCTCGAATGAATTACATATGCGGTCAGACTGCGTTACGCTGCATATTTACCTTAGCATCTTCATTTCTGTAAGGCTCCTGTGTGTGACGAGATAGTGTTGGCCAGCATTCACTGCCGAATAAAAGAACCGGTCGGATGATACTTTTGTATATCAGCCCTTGAGCTTGGGTGGTATTCTGCGATTGCAGACTACACCAGTGAGCTTCCGCCATTTGGCCAGTATACGAGTATATGTAGTAAGTATTAGAGACCAGTCGTGGCGCAGGAGCACAAAGTGTGACTGTAAAATCGACTGATTGTGGGTTCGATATCGACTCGAGGAAGTGAAATATTTATTTATATTTAGATTTTCATTTCTTCGCTCTGGTGTCGAGCAACACGTAATGCCTCCAAAACTCAGCGGAAAATGGGTAATGGAGTGTCTTAATACTAGGTTCCCCCTGCCTACCCTGCCGTGTGCAGGATACAGCGTGGAGCTGCTTTGATTTTTTGATTTGATTTATAAACACATAACTGCAATTATAAGATATCCAAAATATATTTTTATATATTCTATTTAAATATTGGTAATAATGGTGCAAGACAGAATCCATACCTATATTATAAATTCGAAAGTAACTCTGTCTGTCTGTCTGTCTTTTACGCAATCAGGGCCAAACTGCTAATTCAATTGCGATAAAATACTCATATATTTTACTCATATTGATAAAATACTCATATATATAGAGATACTTGAGGGTCTTCGGATGAACATAGGTTACTTTTTTTTGTCATATTTGTAATATTTTCGATATATACTAATATATTAAAATATTTTTTAATTTGACAGGCAATTTATTCTGCCATGTTAATAACAACCGACCGTTGCTAAGCAACGGTTTGCAAAGTTTATTTGTTGTTATAAGAAAACGTCACCCAAAATGAGCTTGCTTAACGCATACATGGCGTGCGCCGACTCAACCTTATGAGATACATAAAAATAATGTTTTACAAAAATATTGTCCTTTAAATAATGTTTAAAAAAGTCCGCGATACACATACCATATTTATCTCTGAAGCTTGAGCAAAGTAACACAGTAACAACAAGTAACCATTTTAATTAATTTACTTTATATTTATCGGGTTTTTGTTGTATGTATTTTCTATAATTTGATATTGATCCTTATGAAAATGAATATAATAGTCACTTTTAGCATTTCATCTAGATTGAAATTATAGTTCACTGTATAACATTCTAATAAATAATTAAGGAGATGTCACTGATTCGAAATAACCTAGCATACGACCGGCATAGTATGACCGACGCGAACGGGCAGATGACTTTGACGGTTTTGTAAATTTTCATACATTTTCGAACTACTGTTAATTTTTATGTAATTATTTGCTGTTTATAATTAATTTATACTTTTCTTTGGTTCTTCGCTTATTCGAGTAGTAGATTAGTTAGATTTTCATTAATTTTTTGGTGTGGTGTAAGTTGCGGCCCTGCGCGGCATCCGTATAATATTATTTAGTATTAAGGAAAGAATTGTTGGTTATTTCATCTCGGTTGGATGGTTATCTATACCGTTGTTATACTCTTAATAAATTGTAGTTGTAGTTTTTTGGTTTTTTTTTGATATTGCTCACAAAACTTATCCTATTTAATGTTGAAAGGACTTTAGCTATTTCATATGGTATCTATGTACGCGCGCAAGGAAAACGTGTAAAAAGATTTTTCCCGGGTAAATCAGTAAAATCGATCACTGAAAGTCCAATAAAAATCAGTTCAATTATTCTGGACATAGCTCGGGGAAATAGAAAGACAGACAGAGACAAAAAATATAAAATAATTTTTTTATTGTATTTGAGTATTATGTAAATAACCACATGCACTTGCAAAAACATACCACAACATATATAATTTTAATTCTTTTAAATATTTATTTTACTTTGATAATATTAATAATGTAATGTAATGTTTTGTTTAGTTTTTTTTATTAAAATTTTACTTTGGTTACGTTTACTTATAATTTTTTTTCATTTAAATTAGTTACATATTTTCAAAAAAAAATTCATAAATATATCTAATAAGCATTCGTATAGTTTAAGCGGGCGAAGCCGCGTCCGGGTCCGCTAGTATAGTATATATAATAGTATATTTAATCTGAGAATCTGATTCGCACTCGACACCTTTGAACAAGTTGGGGCACTAAAGCTAGAAGTGCGCTACACTTGTGTGTTCGTAGAGATGAATAAACTTTGAGTTGTACTTGGTGGATATTAATTTTGTTTCTACACCGAAAATTCTCATAAGCCGCACTCGTATTATTAAAGTAATATAAGCTGGTTTCTATCCCACTTTTTCACGTTACAGATAGCATATTAAGATTGCACTGTAAGAACTATGTCATTAATATAGCAGTTTATTTTACTTTAAAATAAAAATGGGAAATTTTAAAGAAAAAAAATGTAAAATCAGATTCCAGCTGTATCCCACATACAACAGGCTACCCTGTGCAGAGGGACCCCAGTGTAATAATAAAATGTATTTTATTATACATACATACAAGTACTCTATCTTGATATATTTATAACTTTCAATATAATCACGGAGCCCTAATTATTATAAATTAGACACTATCCATTATCGACTTTAACTAAATATATATAATTAATTATCGAGCACGGGCCATTGACGAGCATTGCCCATCCATTAGTTATTGTGAGTTTGAGAACATATCAACTAATTAGATCATTTGGTACTGTCAGTCTTAAATCGTTTAATGTACATTAGCAATAGGGTAGTTAATCACTATACCTTTGCTCGCGTACATCAGATGGAATTTGAATCTATGATATGTAACTTAGATGACGCCATTGTAGCGCAGTTGGTAAATGATTGGCTGTAAGCTTAATGGTTGTAGGTTTGCATCTTGCTATATTTCAATTATTCTTATTTATCTAGTCCGACGATAACGCAAACAATTGGACTATATCTATCTGAATGGGAAAAAGTGTAGAATGTACATTCACTGTGTATATACAGGAAATGTGTGTGATTTTTTATTAATATTTTTTTAATTTGCTTCGCCTTGTTACCAGAATTAGGAAATGAAAATATGAAATAATTTATTTTCTCGAGTAAGTAATCGAACCCACAACTTGTCTTTACAGTCGCACGCTTGTGCCCCTGCGCCACGACTGTTTTCAATTGTGTTGATTCCTTTAATTTGATGATTGTTAATATTTCTAGACAGAATACACTATTTAATCACTGATTCTATTATTTATAAATAAAAAAATCAAAATCAGCTTCACGCTGTGTCCCGCACATAGCAGGGTAGGCAGAGGGTACCTAGTGTTAAGACACTTCTTTCCTCACTTTCCGCTCAGTTCTGGAGGCATTGTGTGTTGAGTAGCGGGACTCAACGCCGTGCTTTACCTCGACACCAGAGCAAAGAAATTAAAATATTAATGTAATTAAATATTTCAATTCGTCGAGTGGGGATCGAAACCACAACCAGTCGATTTTACAGTCACACTTTGTGTCCCTGCGCCACGACTGGCCTCAAGATAATTTATAACGCTTATTAATATAACGCTTTACTATTATATTATAAGAGTTTCAATTCACAACTAACATGTCCCATGCCGTTTTCAATATTAAACAGGTTAAATTTATTTCTAATCTATAATATAATGTGAAACATAATTTTTATTTGTCATTTCATCTAATTAATTTTGGAAGTAATTTCATTGTATAAGTCCTAGTTGTTTCATGTTATATTAGTGGGATATGTTATTTTATATTTTATTTATTTAAGGTCGTCGTGACTGCTGCTCACTATTAAACTAAGAAGACTATTAAGACTATTAAAGCAACAGTTGAAGATTTAATAACCACTTGGGCCAATGATTAAATTACGCTGCTTTCATCCCTGCTCAGATAGATAAACTGCGGCGTTGAATTTCATAAATCAACACATAATGTCTTAATAATAAGGCGGAAAGTAAGGAATGGAGTGTCTTATTACTAGATAGGCTTTTTCTTTTAGGTTATCTATATATATAAAAGGACATGTACCTGACTGACTGAGGTAAGACGCACGCACAGCCGTTGGCACAATTTGGACAGATGTTTATTTTCATAATCTGGACATCCACTAAGAAGGGACTTTGAAAAATTTTAACCCTAAAGGGATGAAATAGGGGTTGAAAGTTTGTATGGTTTTTTTTTTAATCGGCACCGATTTTAAATAAATTTGAAATTCAGACTCTTAAAAATATTTCATTGAACACGTGTTTCATGGTTTTTTAGAATTAACCCCCTACGGGTTCAAATAAGGGGTTGAAAGTTTATATGGAAAAATTTTTAAATCGCCACCGATTTTATAAAAATTTAAATTCAGACTGTTAAAAATATTTTATTCAACAGGTGTTTCGTGGTTTTTTTAGAATTCACTCCTAACGGTGCAAATAAGCGGGCGATTCCGCGCGCGCCCGCTAGTTCTCTATAAAAAATGTAATAAAGTCGAAATGCAAAAAAAATAAACAAAAAGACAAAACGACAGCCTAATTGTCAGAGTATTCCTTATCTGGTACGGGTTCCGATGCGGGCGAGTCTTTGAACAATTTTTAAACTATTCTTTTAATTTTTTTAAATTCACTTACAGTACTCCCGATTGTGGTTTATATTTGCTTCATTTTTTTAAAAGATTTTTTTATGTAATCTTTTGAAGTAAATAATGATAACAGTCTAGCAATAGTTTATCCTACTAATATTATAAACGTCCAAATTTATGAGGATGGATTTTTGTTTCACTTTCACGCAAGTAGTACTGAACGAATTTAGATCAAACTTTACAGTAAGATAGCTTATTCATCAGAATGAGTCACAGCCAGGGTATATCTAATTTATGTAAATATTTTGCATATTTTTTCTATAATGTAACAATAAATATAATGGGCGACGCTTTGTTTGAGTCGTTGTACGAAATAAAGGTAAAAAATATAAAAACTGCCGCCAAAACTTTTGCTGTAAACACAACGTTTGTGGGTTTGATTCCCACTTTGGGGAATGATTTATTTTCATTTTCTCGCTATGGTTACTTGACAAAGTGTTTGATTGAGTTGCGTTGAGTTTTGCAACAACAACACTCAATTTCATGAAAATTGAGCGGTGCGTGGGGAACAAAGATAAATAAAGCATCAAGCTGAAAAGGTATAATATATATTTATTATGTCTAACTCTGTTTCTTCAATAAAAGGTAAATATTATCTGCAGATAGATAGATCAAAAAACTATAAAGATAGTTTTATCCCTTACAAATTTTAAATTAATTTCTGTTTTGTATATCTATCGCGTCTTTCGTATATCTATATCAATTTACAGCATTAAGGCAGTCTTAAATCGTAGGAAACTTTGGGAATATTAGTATAAGTACTTATTACATACATGACAAGCGTCAAGGATCAAACCGGATTACCGAGCTGCGATCGGGAGGATATAATGGATTTATTTTAAATCGGGACGCAGAAAATTAATAGTCTAAGCACATGCTTGAGCTCCTAAACTAGACGTTGCATATTCAACGAGTGATTTGCGTAGGTAAGCAATCGCTAATATACATAATGGAATCTATGTATGTTCAATTAGTTTGCGTATACTTTTTTCTTACATTTTTTTTGCTTTACACTGTAATTAGCGACACTCTATTTCTCACTTTTCGTAAAGTCGTTGAGATATTGCATGTTGAGTGGCGGAACTCAAGGCCGGCCAACGCGCTTTTGCCTCGATAACAGAGCGAAGAAATTAAAATATCAAATATTTCATTTCCCAGAGTGAGAAATGAACCCACAACCGTCGAGTTTACAGTCGCATCTTTGTGCCTCCGTCCCACGTCGGTCTTAGTGAAGGTAATAGTCAAAAGACATCAATACCAATATTTATAGGTCTTTTACGTGGTGTGGGTTCGATTCCCATTCGAGGAAATGTGATAGTGTCTTCTTATGCTTCCTCTGTCTACCCTACTACATGCAGAATACAGCGTGAAGCTGAATTATACAGCAATACATTATTAATATAATTCGAATTCACTCTTTATATTTTTTGCACGTCTAATTGTTATTGTATTAAAAATAAAAAATAAAAAATATTTTGTGAAGTGCAAACTTTTCTTTTGTGACCAAGTATTTATACTAGGTGGAGAAACCCGACGCGTCGGATTATACTATTATTATAAAAATATAAAGAGTTTTAACTCGAGTTTATATAAAATTCTATTTCAAGAGTTACTTGCGATATAAAGCAAAAATGTGTTAAATTATTCTTTACCATTGTTCGCACAGTATAATACTTACTCTTTCTTTACAAAGTCAGTGAAGGTACATATTACATACGTACTATTAAACCTCACATTGCACCTTTCGATATAGCTATTTCAACAAAAGGTAGTCATGTTTTTTTTATTATAAATACATAGCTTTAGAATTATTAATAAAAATGATTTAAGTTTCGCTTTTATTGGAGTTAGAGATAAACTAGTACATAATATGTTATGCCACTCTTTGTTTTCAAAATTAAAATATCGGACTGTATGTTTTTCTATGAAGATAAAGATTTGTTATTTATGTTGTGTATGTGTTCTTAAATAAAATAAAAATCAAATAAATAAATCAGCTTCACGCTGTATCCCGCACACAGTAAGGTAGGCAGAAGGAACCTTAGTGCTAAGACTCTGCGTTTCCAACTTTCCGCCGCGTTCTGGAGGCATAGCGTGTTAAGTGGCGGAACTCAACGCCGTGTTTTGCCTCGACACCAGAGCGAAGAAATGAAAATATAAATGTAAATAAATATTTCATTTCCCCGAGTGGGGATCGAATCCACAACCAGTCGGTTTTACATTCACTATTTGTGCCCCTGCGCCACGATTGGCTTCATGTTGTTCTTCTGGGTTCTTAAATGTTTAATAATATCAACAATCATTGCATTCAGTTATAGAGACTTATATGTGTCGTTGAAAGTATTTTTTTATCAGCGTAACGCGTTATTCTCCTTCCCATAGGGAGAATTAATATTTAGACATTCCCCTTTCCGCCCGAATTCAAGACATTGCCTAGTAACTAATGAAGTATTGACTGGTGAAACTCAACGCCGCACTTTGTCCAATCACAGCGGGAAAATCAAAATAATTCATTCCTTTTTTTTGTTATTTATATGTAAATTTTTAACAACTTTCTCAGTTCTTACACTTACTTGGAAGCAAAGTAGAAACCATAGTGACACATGCAATCGTTTTCCTCTTATATTCTGTCGACGCGACTATCCAGCGACGATAACGGAAGTGAATGTTTATATTGAAATTTCCGCACAGATATGAAATGGAAACTGTCATTTAATATACACATACTGTAATATAAGTAAAATATTCTACTCTTTAGAATATTCAAAATTAAAAGTAATGTATTTTTTAAATATTTTTTTAGAAACGTATTAAGATTTGAATGTAGTGGGATAAGAGTAGTGGAAATAAAAATATGTAAGATATACATATAATACATTCAAACATAAAAAAAAATAAATCAGCTTCACTATATTCCCGCACACAGCAAGATAGGCAGAGGAAACCACTGGGTCTTCTCTGCCTATCCTGTTGCTAACACTGGTTAGGATACACGGAGTATCCTCGATCCCACTTTCCGCCGATTTTTAAAGGCATTGCGTGTTGGGTGGCGGAACTCAACGCCACTCTTGCCTCGACACCAGAGCGAAGAAATGGACATATAAATTTAAATAAATATTTAATTTCCTCGAGTGGGGATCAAACCCACAACCGTCGCGTTACAGTCACACCCTTGTGAACTTGGGCTTCGACGGCTTCAATACATTCATACGTACATGCGAATAAACATTCCATCAATTATTTTTATATTTTCATCTGCTCGCTTAGCAATATTTTACTTCATTATTCGGAAGATGCATAAAAAAAAAGACCGGCGTTTTTCTGAATTTGAATCAAAACCACATCTATCAACTCTTGTGGTGCAATAAATCAAAAAAAAAAAAACAAAACGAGGGTTTCCCTTTTAAATTCTATTAACGGTAACTGGATATTATTAATCAACAAATAACGAAACAATAAAAAAAAATGCTCAACGAAATAATTCATAAAATAACTCATAGTTGTTCGACATCAATTAATTTTTCTTACTTCATCAATCCCTCGTGAAAACAACGCAATTACGATACTTGAACGTAACCGATAGCAATTATTTTGTTTTCGCATGGCCGGGCGCGCTCCGTGGGCGTCACTTTGGTGCTTTTAATTTTAGTTTCAATAAACATTTGGAAAGCCAAACGAATTCTATGATTGAGACCACTTTATGCGATCTTTAAGTCTTGTTCTTGTTTGTGAATTCAATTTTAAAGTAATTGAGACAAGTCAACAGTTGTATTGCACATAATTAGATACATTTAGTTAGTTAACAGTAGTAATTTTAATTTTCTAGCTTTTCTTTTTTTATGATTGTTTAGTTTCAGGCTTTAATTAAAAATATTATTTCTTATATATATTTGTTTTTGTTTATATTCCTTTTGTTTTCATCTTTTAATGTCTGTCCGCAATTTCATTTGCGTGAATTTTACGTCGCTAAACTTTTAAATTCCATTTCTTTTTTTCGTTTTTTCTTAGTGCTCACCTTCATTCCCCAAGGATCTGCACGTTAAATTTCAGCGTTCTACGCCGCGCAGCACTGGTGTACGATGTTTGTCATTCGAATGACTGTCAGAAAACGCACATCCGAAAAGTCGAGTTATTGAATTGTATCGAAAGAGTTTTTATATATAAATCATAAATTAAAAATTAAATTAAATTAGCTTCACGCTGTATCCCGCACACAGCAGGGTAGGCAGAGGGAACCTAGTGTTAAGACACTCCGTTCCCCACTTTCTGCCGAATTCTGGAGGCATTGCGTGTTGAGTGGCAGAACTCAACGCCGCGCTTAACAGCGAAGAAATGGAAATATAAATTTAAGTAAATATTTCATCTCTTCGAGTGGGAATCGAACCCACAACCAGTCGGTTTTGCAGTCACACCTTGTGCCGCTGCGCCACGACCGGCCTCCAATATATAAATCATGCACTATCGGATTTTCACGTTTCACTTTTTTTTTTATCAAATCTTTAAAAAGCCTTTAAAAAAATGTAGATAATAAAATAATAGATAAAACTTGTATCCGGTTTGTATAAGCTGTTAATCACGGAAGGATCTGGATAGTATTGCCATTCTCAGGATCTATGGAAACCCTCGTCAGGCCGCAAGTAATTCAATCCAGGGCTGCCCATCACTCTGTGAGTTCTCACGCATATATTTCTGCTGATTTGACAAATGAGTAGGGTAGCGGACCATCAGGTGTCAATAACTTAATCGCCCAAGATGGTAATATTTATTTTGCTAAGAATAAGATTATTTAAGTTTTTTTTTGTATATACCTTATATTGAATTGGAATGTACTATGTGTGAGTTTTCAAATCGGGAAATGTTTTGTACTGAAGATATTAAGTTGATGTTTTATCTTAGAATGAGCTTAGGAAACAAAAAAATAAGTCATAATGTGCGATTGGGAATCATTTCTTTTTGTAAATTTATAAATCATTTCTAAAGTAGTATTTAAGATTGCGTTTTCACATATCATATAATCATTTGAATACAATATTATAAAAAAGATTAAGGAGAGAGTAACAAAGACGGGCCCAGTATATGCGGGATACAAGAGTTCTATGTAATTAAATATTTTCGCTCGGTCTAGTTGGCTTTGACTATTTAACTTACTGATGAAAATAAAAAAAAACAACCATACATAGTTTCAGCTTTACCTTTCCAGATATCATTATTATATTAAAAGTCAAGTTCCTTAATTTTCATATTTTTCTATAGTATCGTTGGTGATTTTTATTTATTTCCAGCTAAAAAACGGGGTAGCCGCGCCACCGCCGCCCTTCGCCTAATATGTTATTATAAGAAATAAACTGGCCCCTTATACACTTATCGTTCAAATTACCTTATCAATATAACCGGAGGTCGACCGTCTAATTAAAATATATTATTGCCAATTGAAATAGTGGTTTTACCTTTCTTAGAACTCTAATAACCATCTAGTTATTTATTGTGATTCTTAATTTGTTTGGCTTTTATTAGTCATTAAACAAGGTTTGCGTTATTTTTCCTTCATTAAAATGGAATCTGAAACGCATTAAGTGCTGGAAAGAGCTGCTAGTTTCTTATAAATTTTCTTTAAACTGTTGTTGGAAAATTGTTGCTATTTTTATGTTATCAGTATGAAACTGCTAATATGAGAATTATATACAACAAGTCAGTCGTGGTGCAGGGGCACAAAGTGTGACTGTAAAATCGACTAATCGATCCCCACTCGAGGAAATGAAATATTTATTTATATTTATATTTTCATTTCTTTGCTCTGGTGTTAAGGCAAAGCGCGTCGTTGAGTTTCGCCACTTAACACGCAATGCCTCCAGAACTCGGTGGAAAGTGGGGAACGGAGTGTCTTAACACTAGATTCCATCTGCCTACCCTGCTGTGTGCGGGATACAGCGTGAATCTGAATATATACAACAAGACGATTGCTTAATTACGCGTGCAATGAATTTGTATATATATAAATATGTATATGTACTGTATTTTTTAAAAAATACACTGGAATAGAGAATTGGAAATCACGTGACTTGAAATTTATGTTGTCGATAAGTAGGAAGACATCTTATCTTAGCATACATCGCTGGCGGGGCAGCCACATTATTCAATGGAATAAGTCAAAAGCTCAAAATATCGTTGAATGTCAAAGGATCTATGAATTATATATTTGTTAAAAATTTTGTTTCAGCTTCTCGCTGTATTACGTATATAGCAGGATTGGCAGAGGAAATGTATTGTTAACACTTTCCGTACCCCACTCTCCGCCTAATTTTTCGAGACATGGTGTGTTGAGTGGAGGAACTCAACATCGCGATTTGCCTTTGTATCAAAGGGAAGAAATGAAAACATTAATTGGTAGTAATTCACCTAGTGGGAATCGAACCCACAACCGCGTTTACAGACACGCTTATACCCCTGCCCCACGACGACGCCTTAGGTTAAATTATATTTTTAATCAGCTTCACGCTGTATCCCGCACACAGCAGAGTAGGCAGAGGGAACCTAGTGTTAAGACATTACGTTCCCCACTTTCTGCCGAATTCTGGAGGCATTGCGTGTTGATTGGCAGAACTCAACGCCGCGCTTAACCTCAATACCAGAGCGAAGAAATGGAAATATAAATTTAAGTAAATATTTCATCGAGTGGGGATCGAACCCACAACCAGTCAGTTTTACAGTCACATCTCGTGTCGCTGCGCCACGACTATTTTTAAATATAATAATTTCAAAACAAAAACTTCAAATTAACTTCATCTAGGACCGTCGAATTGTAACAGTAAATCTGGCGTTAGTAAATTCAATAGAATAAGTTATTTGTAGAAGTCAATATTCATAATAGCTATACAGTTTGAATGTCAGCCGAGACGTTTCAAATAAGGAATATGTTCGACAGCGCTGTCACGTTCAGATGGCGTGTTCGGGCGCAATTTGCTCCATCGCACCGTCTACTGTAATAACGACTTCCGTACCCCGTCGTGGCGCCTCCTCAAATTGGTCGCTTATCACCGATCTTCGCAGTTGCAGTCTCAAATATCACTTCGACTGGGCCATTTGTCAATAGAATCTATTTAAAGTCGATTTTTTTAACTTTTTTTTATTATTATATTTATTAATTTTAAATGTAATATGATAAAAAAATTAATAAACGTTTTTTATCGTACCTTACCGAAACTTTTTTTTAAATATTATCAAAAAATACATTGTAATTATTATTTATTTTTGTCTAAACTAATGCGATGGTCATTCATTATTTTTCACGTAATGTGGAAAGTATCCAAAGGTAAAAAATGGAGTAAATGTACATTATATAATAATTGTTATTCTAGTTTCTATTTTTACTCCGCAAAATCAGGAAAAAATTGAAATTAACGAATGTAAAAAGAATATAAAAAAAAATATGTTCATAGAATGTTTTGACACCTCACATCTTCAATAATGAAGACCTAATGTAACTCATCACATCTTTAATAATAAAAAAAATATAAAGTTTTGGTGATTAATATTAATAAGATGTGATGTGTGGTGTTTTTCAAAATTTAGCAGTTGACAGGAACTGCTGGATTTTGAAAAAACTATTCTAAAAAATATATTTCTTATCTATATGTACTTATGGGTAAATCATAGGTTTGAATTTCATGAATTTCATTTTAAATATAAATAGTATTATAGTTGTTGTGTTTTCCATCAATTCTAACATTGACGAAGAGTTTCAATATGCACCAGTGAAACCACAAACAAAAAGCTAATTAAATAATATATTATAATTATTCAAACTCAATTTATTAATTGTGAAATTAGGAGTAATATTAATCGAGTTGTTCAATTATGGAAATATCTTGAATGTATCAATTAACGCTTTAGCTTCTAATTTGTATTATTGATGATTGGGTTAGTTCAATTATTTTTGAACAACTCAATTATTATTTGGTATCTATTGACTGTGTTTAAATTTGTGAAAGGCGAGTGGGCCAAAGATTGCTGACTTTTTTTTCCTTAAACGTTACTTTTGTTATTTATTTGATCAACTGTAGATGTGATATTTGTCTTCCTTTGTAAGATGTTACTTTTATTCTCCATACAAAGTGACATTGGCGAAGTGATCAGTGCTCAACTGGCACGCTCGAAATAAGAACTGAACTGAACTGATATAATGTTTTTTTTTAAATATATTTTTTTAAAACAATATATATACTTTTATTACTATTATCTCGTTGTTTTATGTACGAGTATGTATCGTAAAAAAATACTTTTATTTTATAGGTGAAGGCACTATTTTAACTAGATCTCTTTTTAACTTGCATTCTCGTATTGTGTAATATAAGAGATAATATTTTTATAAGTATTCACAAATTCGTGGATTCCCTATACAACGCGATAATACATTCTCAAATGGCAAAATCGGAACGAGATATTAAAATAACAGAATAGATATTTCTCCCAGAGAGTATAGATAAAAACAAATATGTATAGATTATTGAAAATTAAATAAGCATAAAACAGTAGTATTTCGAAAAATGTGATATAGTTAGATAATAATGTGTATTACAAAAATTGTATTTATTAAAACTTATTATATTAGTTATTTATACAATATTATTTTTATATAAAAGAGTTATGAGGACTGCCGACTCAATTAAAAATTTAAAAGTGTATTTTGAATTGAATTCTTTTTTTAAATTTGAATTATTATAAATCGTGTAAATGCGCCTTTAGAGAAGATTTGATTTCAGTAACATTATATTATGATCTACCTCTATTTTGTTAACTTAATTAAGATCTCATAATCAATTTTGATTGTACATTTGCGAATATTTCCACTAATTAACTATTATTTATTATTTTCCACTAATTAACTACTATTTATTATTTTCCACTAAATAACTATAATACTATTAATTATTTTCCACTAATTAACTACTATTTATTATTTTTCACTAATTAACTACTATTAATTATTATTATTTAGAACTTAAAGTAAACGTGAAAGCTTATACACGTGTTAAAATAAAAAAAAGCAATTATCAGTTGCGCTACTCAAAAACACCGTGCTAATTAATGTTTTTAGTGAGACCATATCTGATGTATTGTCACGTGGCACAGGTTTATTCTCAATGTTTTTCCACACAGTATTGTGAATGCCGCTTTGAACAACACAAGTGAGTTCGTTATGCACGCTCCTCTGTATTTTTTTTTATTGTAATCCGAACATCGCACCTGTCCTATAGCGCTGTTAAATATAAATAAATATATTGATTTTATATATATTTGAAACTTTTACATATACAGCAAATCAGAGTAATTGACTAATTTATGAAGTATAACCAAGGAAGGTAATATGTGTTCCAGTAGTGGTTCGAATATAGGAATAATAAAACGAGCAGCGTCACGAAAAAACAGAAGTTTAGTTTATTCGACTGAACATGGCTAACGAAACTGTCTATTTATAAATATTTGAACATACTGTCAAATGAGCAACTTTTATACGCTAAATTTATACAATCATTAAAGTAAATGTATTTGTCTATATATTATTTATAAATCAATGTGTCATTAATTATTAGCTATAATTGAATTAAGAACATATTGTTTATAGGTCTTAAAATAAAAGTTATGCAAAAGGAGATTGAATAATTCTGTACAGTGTTGCTAGTGAGATTTAAGAGGCCGGTCGTGGCGCAGAGGCACAAAGTGTGACTGTAAAATCGACTGGTTGTGGGTTTGATCCTCACTCGAGGAAGTGAAATATTTATTTACATTTATATTTTCATTGCGCGACATTGAGTTCCGCCACTGAGCACGCAATGCCTCCAGAATTCGGCGGAAAGAGGGGAACGGAGTGTCTTAACACTAGGTTCCCTCTGCCTACCCTGCTGTTTGCGGGATACAGCGTGACGCTTATTTTATTAAAAATAATTAAATGAAGTTCGTCAAATTCACTGGATACAGTAGTATAATGCTGATGTGTTTTATTTTCTCCGTTCAAAAAGTTAACTGCGACAAATGTCACCCATAACTACATGTGCGTGACAGTGAAACATAATGTAATTTAATAATACCTTCATCTAATATCGCTCGAGGTCTTTATATCAATTCCGAGACCGTGTCGTAAATAGTGTACCTATTTTTACGATTTATGATGTACTAATAATATTTAGTTTTTATGTAGCGTCCCCTGTTTTTAAGATATTAGAATGTCATCCTTTATACAACGCCAATAAATTGTTTTTATGTTGTAAATTAGGATTCTTAGTGATCGACTGCATTTTAATGGGTATTAAGTTTTCTAAAATAATCCTATATTATAAATTTTATTGGTTTTGCCATTTTAATTTTCAATTACTTATTTTAAGAATAACATATAACTGTTATTTATTTATTTATCACTTAGGCTTAGTTGATCATATACCGGAAAAAATATCAAGTATTTTGAAATATGAGAAAAAGATATCTATTAGCCCGATTAAATATGTTCAAAAGATATTTACTATCTTTCCTTCAGGATGTTTGAACTAAGTAGCAAATAAGCGCCTCAGGGATTACTTTTACTCGTGAAAGCGAGAAATATATTCAGAATTCACTGAAATAATACTACCGAAAGTAATAAACCAGTAAGTTAGAATAAACTCCGACGTAATAGAAGTGTTCCAAAGTTTCCAGTCGATATCATAAAGTGCTGAACGATCCTAAATATTTCAAGCTTCATTCGCGCATATGTTTATTATTTAGTAATAAATATTGAGGTTATTTAATAGTTAGAAGAGGTGATGACCTCTTCTAACTATTCGGTATTAAAGAGGTCTTCGTGGCGCAGGGGCTAGGGCAGTGCGGGAACTGAAAAACGACGGTTGGGGGTTCAACCCCCCCGTCGAGAGTATAAATCATTATTTATTATTTTTTTCACTTTTTCGCTCTAGCACCAAGGAAATTGAACTCTGGCGCCAATCAACACGCTATACTTGAAAAATTCGGTGGAAAGTGGGGACTTAACACTAAGTTTCATTTGCCTATCGTGCTGTGTGCGGGATACAATACAAAAATTTAATTTGATTTCTTAGTTATAATTCTTTAATTTACTAAACTACTTTAAACTGTTTTGTGTGTCCATTACTTCACAGTAGTATACATTTGGTACTAAATTTATAATGACCGTTTATTACTTATCTATACATCATTAATACACAAGCGTAATTTCTCTACATGTATAATGTAAAAGTTATGTAAAATCGTCCAAGACTAACAATCAGGACGACGTGTTTTTAAATATGGCTTGTCCATAGTGGTGTCCTTAGTATACAGAAAAGTAAAATATCACTTCGCCCGCACGTTTCGCGCTTTTAAAGATCTATATTATTACGATATAAATCAGCTTCACGCTGTATCCCGCACACAGCACGGTAGGCAGAGGGAACCTAGTGTTAAGACACTCCCCGTTCCCCACTTTCTGCCGAATTCTGGAGGCATTGCGTTTTGAGTGGCAGAACTCAACGCCGCGTTTAACTCGATACCAGAACGAAGAAATGGAAATATAAATTTAAGAAAATATTTCATCTCCTCGAGTGGGGGTCGTACCCACAACCAGTCGGCTTTACATTTACATCTCGTGCCGCTGCGCCACGACTGGCCTCAAATCAATTATTACGATGTATAATATTAATTTGAGGATAATCGTGGATTAGGCGTACAAGCGTGCGACTGTAAACGCGACAGGTTGTGGGTTCAATTTCCACTCGAGGAAATCAAATATTTAACATTTTAATTTCCTCTCTTTGGTAACTTCAACCTGCATGGCCTATGGAATTCAGCGAAAAGTGGAGGATGAGAGCGAAGAGTCTTAACACTAGGTACCCAGGCTTTCTCTTCGTACTCTACTATGTACAGGGTAAAGCGTGAAATAAAAAAAAATAAAAATAAAATTTAATATATACGGATACGGAAAATCTTAATAATTCCACCAACCTTTAAAGTAGGAACTTTAAACAGAACATAAGTGACGATAAAAAAATAATAAAACTCTTTTTAATTTTATCACGTCAATAAATATGTATTAAAAATATAAATAAAATATTTGATTTTTCTACTAATATAATAAGCTTTGTTATTATTTTGCATTCTGTGATGTTTTTTTTGTGTTTTTGAATGAATTATGCAAATTTCATTAATTTTAGGAAGAAATAAATTAAATGACAGATTATTAAACTAAGGTAAAATCGAATGACGAACACATATTCAAAAGTTTAATAGTATGGTTGCATATAAAGGGATAATACGAACCCGTTCTTACGCATAACTCGTATATAGGACCCCTGTGTCATCCCCTACGATAATGAGGGTGAGTTGCGTAATTTACGCCAGGCTTTGAACCTGTGCGGTACAAGTGTTTGAACTTTTTACGCGTATTTGACTTAGATATACCTGGAAAAGATTACGTTTTTCATTTACCATGATAAGGTACATATATATTATATTTAAACAATGTAAATTTGTAAACTTGAGGCCGGTCGTGGCGCAGGGGCACGAGGTGTCACTGTAAAACCGACTGGTTGTGGGTTCGATCCCCACTCGAGGAGATGAAATATTTACTTAAATTTATATTTTCATTTCTTCGCTCTGGTATCGAGGCAAAGCTCGGCGTTGAGTTCTGCCACTCAACACGCAATGCCTCCAGAATTCGGCAGAAAGTGGGGAATGGAGTGTCTTAACACTAGGTTCCCTCTGCCTATCCTGCTGTGTGCGGGATACAGCGTGAAGCTGATTTTTTATACGATCAACATTGGCATATTAATTATTTAGCGAAGCAAACAGATTTAGTAATTTGATATTGTAGTAAAGTTGTTGTAGCATTAGCTTAACGCCGACTTATAAAATCTTTCTTCAAACTATTTTTGTTTAACAAAATCAAAGTACGTTGTACTTTATGTACAAGTAAAAAAAGTACAACGTAGTTTTTACATTTTAGTTTATTGTTTGACGTTGGTTTTTTTTGTTAAAAATTAATTTATATTTTTCAGTTTTATACTTTTCCTTATATAGCAAGGTAATTTAGGCCTAAGATACACCCTAATCTGCTTGCCGCCCAAAGTCAAGACATAGCTAGTCATGTAGCACAACTCAACGCCGTTATTTTTTATTTTTAATTATCTTACTAATATCTTTTATAGGGTTGCGTAGCTTTTAACGAAAAAGGAACCCTTAAAGATAACTCTATATTCTGTCCCTCTGTCTGTCTGTCTGTCTGTCTGTAAAGAGGAGCGCTTACCATGGTTTCCTATAAAATACGTATGGCCGTTTATATCGCAAACAACGCATAGTTCTACACTATTAATGGGGTACTTCCTGTTAACCTAGAATTATGAAATTTGGTAGACATCTAATTTTCGTACGGAACCGTTGGTAGAAGAACCCGACTCGTTCTTGACCGGTTATTTTTTCCTCTAAATTTGTTTATGATATCTTATACCTAGATTATTTTATCAAACCCTTGTAATATATGTATGTAGATTGTTGGTATATTCATTTTTATTAGTAATGGCCGCCCGCAACTTCCTTTGCGTGAATTTTCATAAACATCGCAATTATAGTCAAACGTTCTCTTACAGTGTCACTACTGCTTATTTTCAATGTAAATGTTTTTAAATTTTTATTTGTCAATAAAAATTGGCAACTATACGGAATAAATTTTGCTATGGCGGTTATTTATTATTTTTCATAATTTAGCTGGACGATTATAATTCCATAAGATTATAATATTTTCTAGATCTTTAAATTTTATATTATATGTCAACGGAAAATATCTATCACGCTGAACATCTTTTACTATCTACTGCTATTAGTGTAGCTGAACTGTTATGTTTATGAAGCAGATGTTCCAGATTTAATTTTTATATGTCAATGTAAATAAGCAAATGCGTCACAGTAATCTCTATATATAATAAAACAGTAAAAATCTTTTGTCTGTACATTTAGTCATCTCAGTCAGTTCATCTCCTCGAGTGGGGATCGAACCCAACCAGTCAGTCAGAACACAACCAGTCGGTTTTACAGTCACACTTTGTGCCCCTGCGCCACGACTGGCCTCAAAGAATTTTTAAAAAGAATTTTGTTGTCTTAATAATACTGATACATTGTCATCAACTTTCAGATACTTAAACATTTTGTTAACTTTTATAACTATGGTAATCGTAGCGTGACGGCAGGCCACTGTTAAACTAGAATTATAAATCCATAAAGGCCAAATCTGTGAGGGTTTATGCCCAAAATAATTAAGCTAAGACCCCGTTAAAACACGATTGTATATTCCTTTTAGAAATAATGTTATATTTTTAATCATAGTGCAAGGTTTTTAGAGCATGTGCCTCTTTTTGTTTAATATTCATATTGTGGGTATTTCATTTAGACCTGTTTTGCTTTTTCGTACAATATTACTTGCTCGAGCTCCTCGTGTGATATTGCAGTTTTTAAATTTTTGTTAATTATTTCTTTATTAGGGGTTTTATGCTTACATCAAAATGACATTCATTGCAATAAAATCATTAAAAGCGCGGCGTTTAGTTTCAGCACTCAATGCGCAATTCCAACTGATTACGATGGAAAATGGAGAGTGGGGATAAGTCGCGTGGAGGTATCGAGCTGATATTAATACAAAACATCCACAGGTCTACAGTCCCGTTGAGCAAAGAAAAAATTAAGGTTCCAAGTTAACGTAATCAAAAGATACGAGCGAGTCAAGTTCAAAGCGCGGCGGAGGACTTTTTAAAAAATAATAATTAAAAATGATTATTTTATTAACAACTGGTTAGTTATGCTACCTTAAACAGATTTATTTTTAATATTCATTTAATTTTATATATTTTATTTAATATATTACGTGCGAAAGATCATCTAATGGAGAAATGATTATTGTTTTTATTCTTAGAATATTCGGTAATTAGTAATAGTATGAGTCGACTCTGCGGTTTGGGATGACATAACTAGGGTTTATGGTATTCTCATTGTTTTTGTTGTATTTTCTATAAAAATTGCAGCAAAGCAAAACTTATATGGTGTTTCCCACGGACATACCATTGTGAAATTTTGTAAAAAATAAGAACTTACCATACAATTAAAGGACAAAACATATATTATCAGTTCATTTCATACAAAATGAATGCATACGCCCCGCGAACTTAAAGTTAAAAAAGTAAGCTTTATTTATCTCGTAATCAAAACCTTCAGAGTATTTCCCGCTGACGTTATGAAATTTGGCAAAATATAAGAACTTACAGAACAAGTAAAGGAAAAATACGATAAATAGAAATTTATATTCATATTATAGAAAAAATCTGGTTAAGTGCGAGTTGGCCTTACTCACCGCGCCTTCCGTACTTCCGTACCAATTGGATTCAATCAGGGTTGTAGGGTAACGGGAAGTACAACTTACAAAAGTTGACAAACTTAAGTTTGGGAGCGTACTTTGCACTCATTTTGTATGAAATGAATCACAAACATAAGTTTGTCAGGATTTTTTCCTTTATTTGTATTATATTACTATATATTACTAGACTTAGTTTAGTAATTTCATATCTGAGAGGACTTCCAGTGGTTATACCCTATAAGTTTTCATTACGCGGCGAATTTCAAACAATATGCAGCAAAATCGATGCATAATCTCGTATTTATTGATTGCGTTGATTTAGAAATTTGATTTTTTTCTGTGCTTTAAGAAACCAGAAACCTGAATATTCGATATTCATTTCAGCTGGATATCTCTTCGTAATAAAACTTCTTGACAGACGGACAGATGCCCAAAAAATTTTGTGTGTTTTGAGGTACGGAATCTTAAAAACTATTACAAAAATAAGCGGGCGTATACATTCATTTCGTATTTCATTTTATACAAAATGAGTACAAACTTAAATTTATCAACATTTATAAGTGGTACTTTTCGTTAACCTACAATCCTAAACTTGATCAGAAACCCTCGGCGAGTGAGTCCGACTAGCACTTGACTTTTTACATTTATTACACTTCATAATATGCTTATTTGAAAAAATATATATATCACGAAATTTACGTTTGTTAGCGATTCATTAAAGTTTTATATAATTTCTATATAAAATATATTAAAAACCTACCTATTAAATGAATTTCATAAAAATGGTATGGTAACAAATAGGTGAGGTAAGGTGAGGCCAATCGTGGCGCAGGGGTACGAACTATGACTGAAACTGTGTTTTTTATTATATCAAAACTAATCCTGAATTAAATACCAATAGCTCTTTATTGAACTTGTCGCCCATAGTAAAATTTTAAACTCATTTGAAAAAAAAAATTAAAAATAAATAGACTTCCATACAACACTGTACCAGTTTGAAGCTCCACCACACATCTCGTATGAAAAGTTTATTCTTTTATATTTCAGCGGTGAGTACAAGTGACGTGCACATTCAACCTTTCACGACATACCATATTATACGTATACCTAAACCTGCAGAAGTTGAAGGCTTTGTGTTGTGTGCTTTAAAAGTTGGCACAAAAGGTTACTTATGTTTCTATATAAAACTAACAAATATTAGCGGCGCGGCGGTAGCAAGACGAGAGCGTTCCTCCCCAGCTCCACTATACTCCATTGTCTCGTTCGGGAGACTTCAGGGGTGAAGCTGTTGGACCTCACAGTCTATTGTTTACCTTTCTTCACCTGCCAAGGCGGATTCCACACAAAGCCGCTCGTTTCGACGCTAGTGTTTGCTTGTTACATGCAATTGTAGGTTTCAAGTGAGCCAGGCGAGGCCGAGCTGAAGTGCTAGCTGTATGCATATTATTTTATCTTTATTTATATGATATGTGTGGGCACTGGGTGTGTATTTCATAAAGTTATTGAAGAGTTATTTATTTAATTCATATTAATTTTATTTGGACATTTATATTTTTGTAAATATATTTATATTATTTATTTAGAAAACGTAAAAATTTTAACGTCCCGCTACGTTAAAATTTTTATACGTTTTCTAAATAAGTATTTTTCTTTCCTAAGTGTGGAATAACACTTAAATTTTTTTTTATTTTTTATTTTTAATATTTTATCTGCTATCAGTCTGTATTGAGACTATCATCAGATTTGTTGCGATAGGATGTTTGTATTTGGAGCAGGAGCCCAGTGCCTCTGTTTCCGTTCAGAGCACGTGGTTTCGCTTTAGCCTTCTCACCACGTCTGCGTTGCTCAACAATTCTGACACTAGAGAATTGGGATGGAGTTTTAGGCGTTCCATATACAGCTTCTTGTGACGCTCAATCTCTGAGGAGTATCCTCAGAGATTGAGCGTCACAAGTTGGAATATTGAGGTATTCATGAATTTCATAGTTTTTTGTGAACCATGGCAAGTTTACTATATTCCGTAGAATATTATTTTGTACCCTTTGAAGGCAGGCGATGTTACTTTTGCTTGCGACACCCAACAACTGAATTCCATACGTCCAAATTGGCTTCAGAATTGAATTATATATCAGCAATTTGTTGTCGAGACTAAGTACAGAGTTTCTTCCTCTTCTTTCNTATATATATATATATATATATATATTTACATTGCTTGTATTATATATATTTCTGTTATTTATTTCTTATCTAGCCCTAATTATATTCACCGCTGTAAAGTGCATTCTCAATTTATGTACATTTAAATTTACTATTTTTAAATGACTAATGAAAGGAGGACGTTATCAATTCTGCTGTATTTTTTTTATGTTTGTTACCTCACAACTTTTGACTGGGTGAACCGATTTTGATAATTTTTTTTTATCTGAAAAGTTGTGCTTCCCATGTGGTTTCTATTTTAATTTGGTCCATCTCTGACGATGACATCTATGAGAAAATCATATAAGTCTCGAACTTGCATTAAGTATGTGCGCGACACATGTACGAATAACTCAATCCCGCCAACCGATTTTGATAATTCTTTTTTTATCCGGTTTAAATGTTGATGTTAATAAAATTCTAATTTATGGTTATAATTCAAAATAATAGCTGTACCAAGAAATGCTATTTTAAATATATAGAAAGCCAATTCGAAAACACTTTCTTTTCTTATGGGATAACACTAAAGAAACTGGTCACTTTAGTCTAAAACATAAACTTGTGTAAAACAAAATTAATCCCAACAGAACAGGACAACACTGAAAATTCAGTCATAAAACGACTCCTCCGCTATTAAAGTAATTGGTTCGATAAGACACGAGGAAAGTTTCTATTTGACGAGGGACCGGCTCTATGAGTAACGTGGAATCTTGGGAAATGAAAAAAGGGAAAATGGATTTACTCTGCCTTTATTTGCAAATAATGGACGTCTCGGTTGCTCCTTGTCTGGGAGTGGCTCAAGACTCTCCAAATTTGACGTTTGTTAAGAATATTTGTTTTTTTTAGCTGTCACGGTGTGTTCCGCAAATATGGAGTTTATATGGTAGGTATAGGAAATTAAGCGCTAAGACACTTCCCCACTCTCCGTAATTTTTGAGACCTTATTACCAAAGGGAAGAAAAAAATACTAATAAATAATTCTCTCTAGTGGGAATTTAACCAACAACCGTCGCGTTTCCAGTCATACGCTTGCGCCATTGCGCCAAAACAATTTTTGACTGGCAAAATAATGATGGTAATTGTGAATAATAAAAAAATATTTATATTATTTGCAATAAAAAAACACTAATAATAAAAAAAAATAAACTTTTACTTCGTCAATAAAAAATATTCTATATAGAGTTTCTATAATATAAATAGTATCTAGTTTTATATTAGTAAGTACCCATAAACGTCCTGTACTACAGCGGTACCATTTAATTAATTGAACGTTCACAATATAATTTACTTATAAAGACTTTAACTTTATGACTTCCCAAGAGATTTTAAATGGTTATAGCTTAATAAAACAAGTGTTTTATAAATATCGGAGCAATTCACAGATTTCCCTTCCAAGTGGCATTTTGTTTTATGCGGCCGCTCGTTACCGGTGGCGGCCGCGCGTGAAGTTACGACCGCGATGGGACCCATGCACACCCTAAATTCATAGCATTTATTGCTAGTTCTTACCAAAAAAACATAATCAGTCTATCTTCTCGACCCTAAGGGCAATTTTCTGTTGTTACCTTGTCTATATATACATAACGTATAAATATTGAGGCCAGTCGTGGCGCATGGGCCTAAAGTCTGTGATTGTAAATGCGACAGGTTTGATATCCACCTACTTTTTCCTTTTTTTTCTTTTTTTTTGTATATGTTTTAAGCTTGGCTAATAAGGAATTTTTATATACCTACTGTAAATATTAATATAAAATTTACACAGGTATAACAGCTGTTCGACACATGCTCTGTCTTTATTAAATCGTTTTACATTTAATAAAGATGTATACAATTAATAAATATGTATCTAACAAAAAAGTTTTCTTACATTCTCTGTATTGTATTATAACGTATCTTATATAGGCACTCACAGATATATTTATAGTCATTTTCATCTGTACCATTACTTGTACGGTATAGGGTGTATGTACTACCTGGAATATCAGAAATACCTACGAGTATATAGTATATCAGAAATATATATAATACAAGCAATGTAAATATATATATATGTTGTTGGTTAAATTCCCACTAGAGAGAATTATTTATTAGTATTTTCTTCTTCCCTTTGGTAATAAGGCCTCAAAAATTACGGAGAGTGTCTTAGCGCTTAATTTCCTATACCTACCATATAAACTCCATATTTGCGGAACACACCGTGACAGCTAAAACAAAACAAATATTCTTAACAAACGTCAAATTTGGAAAGTCTTGAGCCACTCCCAGACAAGGAGCAACCGAGACGTCCATTATTTGCAAATAAAGGCAGAGTAAATCCATTTTCCCTTTTTTCATTTCCCAAGATTCCACGTTACTCATAGAGCCGGTCCCTCGTCAAATAGAAACTTTCCTCGTGTCTTATCGAACCAATTACTTTAATAGCGGAGGAGTCGTTTTATGACTGAATTTTCAGTGTTGTCCTGTTCTGTTGGGATTAATTTTGTTTTACACAAGTTTATGTTTTAGACTAAAGTGACCAGTTCCTTTAGTGTTATCCCATAAGAAAAATTCGTGTTTTCGAATTGGCTATATATTTAAAATACAATTTCTTGGTACAGCTATTATTTTGAATTGTAAACATAAATTAGAATTTTATTAACATCAACATTTCAATCGGATAAAAAAAGAATTATCAAAATCGGTTGGCGGGATTGAGTTATTCGTACATGTGTCGCACACATACGTAATGCAAGTTCGAGACTTATATGATTTTCTCATAGATGTCATCGTCAGAGATGAACCAAATTAAAATAGAAACCTCATGGGAAGCACAACTTTTCAGATAAAAAAAAATCATCAAAATCGGTTCACCCAGTCAAAAGTTGTGAGGTAACAAACAAAAAAAATACAGCAGAATTGATAACCTCCTCCTTTCATCAGTCATTTAAAAATAGTAAATTTAAATGTACATTAAATGTACATAAATTGAGAATGCACTTTAAAGCGGTGAATATATAAATCCTTAGCCTCGCAAAGTATTTGGGCTAGATGCACGCAAGTGTAGCCAGCTGCACGCCGCGCCGCGCCGGATTGGTAAACTTTCTTGCTAATATCGATTCAAAGTGCATACGAGTGGAAGTGGCCGGACCTCTACAAAACATGTAGCTTACGAATACCACATTCCATCTAATATTTACGACGATACTGCATTATATATATACATAAGGTTACTTTTTTCAATTATTATTATAATTATCTTATTATTATTATAAGGTTATGTTGAAAAATAGAAGCTAATTTACTTTGGTACAGCAGGGAGATCTCCTCAAAATCGTTCAATATCATCAAAAATATTCACCAAGAACAGTTTTATTGCTTATACCTACGAGTAGGTATAAGAAATTTGACATAGACAAAGCCATATTAAAATACTAAAAAGTTTAAACATATATTCTTCAAGTATTTATTGTAATTTTCTTTCAATTCAACGAATAAATTAGTTTAACTTCGTGTTTCTTACTTTTTAGACACTAATTTTATTTTAAAATGTACTATTGACTCACACAGTTGATGGAAGCAACATTGTAGAAACTTATACAGATAAAAATCTAAAAAAGAAAATTGGACTTCGCTTTGAAAAAGAACAAGTATTCTGAAAAAGTTACCTTATATCTAAACTATGTTGCAAAGTTAAATAGTACGTTTAACCACAAATAGTTATATTGCAGAATAGCATTTATAAATAAGTTAATCAGCTGCATGCTGTATCTGTATACAACAGGGTAGACAGAGAGAAACTAGTGTTAAGACACTACGTTCCTCACTTTCCGCCGAATTCTGGAGGCATTGCGTACTGAGTGGCGGAACTCAACGGAGTGTCTTAACACTAGGTTCCCTCTGCCTACCCTGCTGTATGCGGGGTACAGCGTGAAGCTCATTTTTTTTTATATATTGACTTAATTCAAGAATGCTTACTAAAAATATAATACCTAGTTCGCTAATAGTACACAAACATGACTCTACATGATAATAATAGCTTAAAATTTCTACAGAGGGAAAATGTATATTTACCATAGAGATAATTCTGGTCCAATTAAATGAAACTGCTTATTCAGAACGTAAACTCAGAAAGGCCTAAATTGAGGCGGCCGTGGCGCAGGGTCAAAGCGACTGTATATGCGGCTGTTCGATTCCCACTCAGGAAAATGAAAAAAATAATATTTTCTTCTCATTCAGGGAAAGTGGCGAGCGGAAGGGTCTTAATGGGAACAGAGTGTGGTAACACTACGCTCTGAAGTTTCCTCTGTCTATCCAGCACGATAGGCCGCTAATCGCACCCGCACATCGCTATGTGCGGGATTCAGCGTGAAGCTAAAAAAGTACTAAAATATAATATTTTGAAATGTTTGGCCGTCGGTAGGTACGTAAAAGGCATAAATATGCACAAATCACCGGAGAGGGACGGTACAATATACAGTTCAGTCCTTCTTCCACAGGCTTATGTTACAAGGATCGTAAAATATTTCAAGAGAGTGGCACGTGTACGCGCACGTAGTTCGCCTGGAAGAGATCATATATTAATTTAAATGTACGTTATGTAAATATAAGAATCAGACTATTTTTTTTTTAGAATACAATTTTATGGAAATATTGTTATTTCTAGTTCGTTTTCCTTTAGTTAGTAGTTATTTGTTATTGTAGTATTATCTTTATTAAATAAACATGACATGTTCAGAAGTAGGTATAGAATAGTTTAAAATTGTCAATAAAGTTTTGAGTACAGGTTTTTTTTTAGCGTCACGCTGTATCCCGCATACAGCAGGGTACGTAGAGGAAGCCTACCTAGTGTTAAGACACTCCGTTCCATATACAGATAGTTTATGATTAGAATTATGATTTGCAATATAATAAACTTCATTCCTAATTTCATATTATATAAACCGGTTTTCTAGTTTTATTATAAAAATGCTATCAATCAACGTACAGTTCAAGGTAAATTGTATTGAAAATAAATTTTACGCTTAACATAGCCGCAGTTTACCTTGAATTACAAATATGTCTACATTATAAAAGTGAATTATAATACATAAATATGGCACGATTCACTTAGTATAAATTATCAGCATATTGTGAAATATTGAAATAAAAAAAATATTATTATATTAAATAATATTATTATATAAAATAAGAGAGTTCTATACCTCGATGGGAAAAAATGGAACCCTTATAGGATCACTTTTTTGTCCGTTTGTCCGTCCGTCCGTTTGTCAAGACTATTTATCTCGAGAATGCGTGGAGGCTTTTAGCTGAAGTGAAGACCAAATAATAAAATCTATGATTCCTTGAAGCACAGAAAAAATCAAGCATATAAGTCAACGCAAACCAAAGATACGAGCATTTGTGGATTTTGCCTCTTCTTTCTTCTCTTTCCTGAATAAAGAAAAAAAATCAAAAAAGTGAAATTTTATAGATATTTTGAAATTTTATAGATATTTTAGACTTATCTTTGTAGTTCATTTCACATAAAATAAGTGCATATGCCCGTTGACTTACAATGAAAAAGGTACGGAAGCCTCAGTAGGCGAGTCCGACTCGCACTTAATTGGTTTTTTATTTATTTTAACTATCCCAGCATGTGTTCTGTTAATTGTAATACTATATTTGATTACAATTGTACTTTGACAATTTAGCACGCTTATATATATATATATATATATATATATATATATATATATATATATATATATATATATCTAAGATAATAAATAACACCACTTCCAGCTCTAAGAATCTAAGCAAGATCGACCCAAGTCTCGGATGGGGCCAATTCAGCCGGTAACTGCATGAATGTTACCATATCCAAGGAACAAGTGTAGATTGGCCGTGAATCGCTCCCTCCGTAAAACGCCTGTCTTATTACATCTTGCTACCAATAAACAAAATTTATGAATACCTACCCTTTAAATTGGCCTGGATACTTTTGCTGTGCTTTTAATATATCGTTTTATGTATCTCGAAGCCTGAGAAAGTGATTTAATTGAATAAAATATATAAATCTAATTGAAAAAATAATAAAAATATGAGAATTTATGTATAAATAAGTTCTTATCTTCGTATAAGTTTTTTATATCTTCTTATTATATACTTATATATTGTTAACTAATATTTATTAATATCGATCGCTTTATGCCAGTCGTTGTGCAGTAGCACAAGCATGAGGCGACGAGACGAGAGTAAGAGCGACAGGTTGTGGGTTCGATTCCCATTTGACGAAATGAAATATTTAATATTTTAATTTCTTCGGTGTCGACGGAAAAGCGCGGCGTTAAGTTCCGCCACTCAACACACAATGGTTCCAGAATTAAGCGGAAAGGCGTAAATGGAAATGTCTTAACTCTCAACATTAGGCTCTCTGCCTACCCTGTTACATGCAAGATACATCGTGGAGCTGAAAAAAAAAATCGAAAGCTGACTTACTATCAAACATATGCATCATTAGAAAATTTAACCTCGTGTCGAATACTGCATATTCTTCACATTATATAATATATATTTACAGATAATCGTTTATAGAAACAATAAAAAAAATATGACCTGACGTAAATTTTATAGAAGTTATAAATTTGTTGAAAGCATCTTATGAATTATTTAGTAACAGTGTAATAAATAATAACAGTATAAAACTTGAAATATGCGCATATGATATTAGCTTTGTTTTTAAGGAAACTTCGTACTAACATGGGTCTTTCAGTTTAAAGTTATTTTTGTACACTTTATAAATATTAAAATATACTTAGATTAGATTTATTTTAAAATAATAAATTTTATAATGTGAATTGACGTATGCATGTCACTTTGACACATTAAAATTAGATCAGTGAGTGTATAATATACGATTTATCAGTTCATAATATCTCTCAAAATTTACTGCTTCATATCATTCGTGTTTTTTCTACTATACGTGACACTGGCAGATTATTTTGTGTCTATCATTGCAAAATCAGGCCATTAAAAAAATTAAAATAAAAATATAATAAAATATATCGTATCTTTTATTTTTATTTTAATTTCGTACGTAAGGCAATTTAGGTAATTTAGGTACACAGTACAAAAACTGGTAATATATTATAATAGTATAACAGAAATACTTTTTAGTTTAATCGAAAGCGGGATTTGCACCCGCGTTTCTTGGAAACCGTCCAAGCGCTCTGACCGCTAAGCTATACGTTCTCATCAAGCTACGTCGAAATTTTTATACGCTTGTTACAACTTATTTGTGTTGTTACCATCTATGTAGTATTTTCTTTCCTAAGTGTGGAATAAGACTTTAAAATTATAAAAAATAATAAAAATATATTGGTAAATAAAAATCTAATTTTTATAATTATTCTAAATTTATGTTTTTTTTCAGAATAAACCTAGTGGTAAGGTTACTTTCCCCAGGATATTAAAAAAATCAGTAAGTAATTCAGTAGAACTTCGTTTACAAGACAATCAAACCCACAACTACCATTACGTCAAGATGGCCTTTATTATACATATAAAACAATTTTCATATGAACTTGTAATAATAAAAATCAGATCAATTTGAACGTTTTAAAATAACTAGAAACTATCCGTGTCATAATTCAAATGACCGGCAAGCTTATCTGTGCATTTCGCGCCGGAATGTGGCGTGTGGATTCGCCTTACCTCCCTTTTCGTGAAATTCCATAGACTAAGATTTCGCAAAAATATTTGTATAATATTAAATGGTATATTAAAAGAAAGTATTGTTGCTATTTTAGACATTTAACATGCGTACGCATAAAAACGAGGAGAGTATAATATGGAGATTTTTTTGCAGCTCATTTGGATCCGCTTCAGTTGTTCTTTTTAGAGTTAAGACACTCCCGTTGTCTATTTTCCTCCAAATTCTGAAGGCGTTGAATATTGATAGAGAGAAATGAATATACAAATTTAAATAAATATTAAATTTCTTCGAATGGGGATCAAACACACAACTAGTCAGAGTTAGAGTTACATATTTGTGCCCTTGCGCCACGACTGGCCTCAGTAACGTATAAGATTAATATTATTGTAATATTACGTAAAATATCAGTATATCTATAACGTATTCTTTTTAGAAGATAAACACTGTTTCTATTTGAAGTTCGTCTATTGGAAACCAAGCAAATGTAGAGAAACTATCTCCGAAATATTTTGCAACGCTCTTCAACCCCGAGCGGTGCATGCATGAGAACGTTTTCGGTCGTTACATCGAGTTTGTTCTTTGATCTATTGAGAGGAAAATATAACATAGTAAATATAGGATTAATTTACATTTATATAGGTATGTATTGTGGCCAGTCGTGTCGCAGGGGCGCAAAGAGTGACTGTAAAATTGACTGGTTCTGAGTTCGATCCCCACTCAAGGAAATGAAATATTTATTCACATTTATATTTTCATTTAATCGCTCTGGTGTCGAGGCAAAGCGCAGCGTTGAGTTCCGCCACTCAACACACAATGCCTCCAGAACTCGGCGGAAAGCGGGGAACGGAGCGTCTTAGCACTAGTTTCCCTCTGCCTACCATGGTGTGTGCGGGACACAGCGTGAAACTGATTTATTTTATTTTTGGATTTATTTTATTGTATCTACTATGAAAAAAATAATAGTGAACTAATATATATGAATAGAGTTTTGAGCTAAAATTTAATATAATTTTACTATTATCATAGTTATTAAATATTTATTACATTTTTTTTTAGTTTTGCATAAGCTTGTGTCATGAAATAGAAAATTCTAGTAATTTCGCGAAATGTTCTCTTAATACCCTCACTAAATTACCTGCACGCCTCAACGTCCATTAGTTTTGCCTGTGCGTTGTTAGTCAGTCGCTATGTTAGTGAAATATATATAGGTATATAAGAAACGACATTATAAGCTATTTCTTTCATAAAAGTAAATTCTAATCCTGCACGAGATAGCCGAAACCTTATTTATTGGCTTAAAAAATAATTACAAAATTGCAGCTTAAATAAATTATAATATATTTTTAAGATTATAGATTTTATTGAATCAGTTTCACGCTGTATCCCGCACACTGCAGGGTAGGCAGAGGGAACCTAGTGTTAAGACACTCCGTTCCCCACTGCCGAATTCTGGAGGCATTACTCGACTCGACTCGACACCAGAGCGAAGAAATGGTAATATAAATTTAAGTAAATATTTCATCTCCTCGAGTGGGGATCGAACCCACAACCAGTTGGTTTTACAGTCACATTTTGTGCCCCTGCGCCACGATTGGCCTCAATTATAGATTTTATTGGTTTGAAAAAAATTAAAATGTAAATTAACATTTTCTTTATCATCATTTGTAATTGTTTTTTACTCAAAAATACATATTATATATGTATGTATATATAAACACAAGAACTAACGTACATATGTAGTCACTGTCCCCGGTTTGTGGACTAGGTAAATTCACTTGTTACAGATAGAAAATGTGTTTCTTTCAATATTGTTTTATCCAACTCACTTGTCTATTGATTCCCGAGAGATAAATACATTGACAAATCCTTTTCCCGACGAAATCTTGGGACATTGGTATTATTGTGAGTGACAGCACATTGTTTGTATTTACTTTTGTTTTTAGGTAAACAATAATAATTACGAAAAATAGAACTGTAAATGAATTCAAATTCAAATTCAAAATATTCTTTATTCAAATAAACTTTTATAAGCACTTTTGAATCGTCGAATGAACATATAACAAAAAATAAAAAGCTACCACCGGTTCGGAAGGCAGTTCTGCTGAGAAGAGCCGGCAAGAAACTCAACAGTTGCTCTTTTCAAAGTCAATGGTATAATATATAATTTTATTACATTAACTGGCAGCTATCCTGCATCACATTCAATAGACATTAATTCCATACATGTTTATCCTCTAAATATTCTTGAACAGTGTAATAAGCTTTACTTGTTAGTATTTTTTTTAAAGCTACTTTAAATTGTGGTAGTGGCAAACTTAGAATACACTGCGGAAGTTTATTATATACACGTATACTCAGACCCATAAAAGATTTATTAACTTTTTGGAGGCGAAAACGTGGCGTAACAAGTTTATCTTTATTTCTCGTTCCTATCGTATGTATATCTCTATTTTTACTATGACACTGTACATTTTGCCGGACAAACAGAATATTATAATATACAAATTGTGAAGCAACTGTAATAATACCTGCATCTTTAAAAACATCTCGCAGAGAATCTCGAGCTCTTAGATTATAAATATATCTCACGGCTCTTTTTTGAAGAATAAATATTGAATTTATATCTGAAGCACTGCCCCATAGCAACATTCCATAAGATAAAATACTATGAAAATAGCTATAGTAGACTAGTCGGGCAGTTTCAACGTCCGTCATTTGTCTTACTTTTTTTATTGCGAACGCGGCAGAGCTGAGTTTATCCGCAAGTGTTTCTAGATGAGTGTTCCACTGGAGTTTGGAGTCTATCGTTAAACCTAAGAAAATAGCTGATTCCGACACACTGACTGTTTCTCCTTTAATTTCTAGACTAAAATTATGCTTTTTAACGTTTGGTAAAGCAAATTCAATACATTTAGTTTTTTTAGCATTTAACATTAGATTATTCATATCAAACCAATAAAGAATATGCGATAATGCACTATTCACTTCGTCATAGTTTGTTTTATTTCTGTCTACCTTAAATATTAAAGAGGTATCATCTGCGAAGAGTACAATATCACATAGGTTCTTTGCATAAAAAGGCAGATCATTAATATAAAGAAGAAATAAAAGGGGACCAAGTATAGATCCTTGTGGAACGCCCATCCTTAGAGGAGATCCAGATGATTTTACATTATTTATACTAACTTTCTGTAATGTAGAATTACTCGTTACTTTTTTTATTTCTGTAATATTAAAATAATAAAAGTTTATATTATTAAACAAAGCTTACAGCTATCTGCACAAGAGTTGTTCAAGCACTCGCTTGTTGCTTTAAAAGTTCAGTTCATGTATGTAAGTTCATAGAAGTGTTTAAAACTGTAAAGTTCTTTGAAAAGTTTGCAGAAAACTATTATAAGAAAATATCAAGAAACACAAGGTTTTGAATGAAGGAACTCACAGTCGTGATTTATCTCAAAATTCACGTGAAGACAACCAACTATATAAATTATTATATTATCTTTGTATGTTCTGTCAGCTTTACGTTTTATACCGTACGTAGGAGGGTAGATAGACAAAAGTTAGTGTCAATACACTGCGTTCTGCTTTTTTTGCTCAAATTCGAGTCATCTCGAGTTGAGTGGTAAAATTTAATGACACAAAATCCACTTTCGGTCAAGGGAAAATTATTCATTCTCACCAATGCAACGATGATTAAGTTTACAACCATTTAGTTTACAGTCAGATGTTGCCATAAACTCGAAAAGAAATTTGATAGTTTCTTCGCAAACAAACAGAACTTTTTTTGAGATTTGAAATTGAAAAAAGAATCGGTTAAATGCGACTCGGTCTCGCCCACCACTATTTTGTAATGATTGTGTGTTTCAAGGGATCGTAAATATATTTGATTTGATAATATATTATAATATTTGATATTAATTTCAGCTTAATGCTCCACGCGATCTCAAGATAAATAAATGGTCTTGAGAGACGGTTTCGTTTTTACCTTTCGAGGTACAAAATCCTAAAATCAATATATTTTGCTTCTATGTTAATATATATAGCAACTTAGAACAAAATTCGAACCCACAGCAACTAACTACCTATATGTATTATAATACTTTTTGCGAGATTTTAAAATACCAAGAACATATAAAATTTTCAAGTTTTTGAATATAAATAATATTTGAAAATGCTAATTAAATGTAGACAGTAAACTTTTTTCACCTAAATAATGTAAATTTTCAATGAAACGATTAAGGTGAGCGTGTAAAGCGTATCTTGCTAAGGAGGCTTGGCTTATGGCCAGGAGCCCGGTGGCTGGAGGTGAACGGCATTATGCAAATAACCACTCTTTTGTTGTTTCGTAATGTGATTTACATCTTATTTATTTGGGATTGCCCAAGCTTTAGCCGAAATGTCGGTCCATTTATCAATTTAACTTTTAAATGGTGACGTTTTAATAATAAATTAAATTGTATTAACTTGTCTTTGTAGTATAACTTATGATTATTATTGGTTAATTTTTTTTGTACGATGTATAAAATCTATTTTATATATTTTTATAATATTTCAATAAAGAACATTTAAATTATGATAGCTTTGTATTGTGAGCTTGTATTTGCTTTATATTAGTATAGCATTCTAATTGTTTTTTTTTATTTGAAAGACAAAGAAAAACATGAAAAATAGAAATTAAAAAAATTTAAAAAGTTTTTTGGCTTAAGGGAAAAACTTGGAAAGTTCCTAAGTTAAAGTTTTATATTAGAGAAGATGCGGCGTTGGGTTTCGCCTTCCAACGCAATGTTTCGAAATATAGTCGTTGCATGTCATAAGTCATAACATTAGGTTCCCTCTGCCTAATCTTTTATATGCATGATTTAACGTGAAGCTAAAAAAATATGTACGTACTTATAAATATTACCAGATACAACTGCAAGAGACGTAACTTTATCGCAATCAAAATTTACTATCTTATACGGTTACGTATACATACAAGCTTTAACTTAGCTTTATGAAATATGGCTTTTGAGTGTCTGTTTTAAACATCAAAACGTTATTTTTATTAAAACAGACAAACCTATATCTGTATCGTTTTGCCAAACATCTTTTTTACCGACAGTATTAAATTTCTGCACTGCATTCTGACCGCTCTTGAACTGAATAACATTTTTGACTACATGTTTCGATCTAAAAATTACTGCACTCTTTCATTTTATTTTCCAGCCGTATTATAAAGAATTTAATATGTTGTAACCTAATTAAAAACCTGGTTTAACAGTATTTTTTATTTATATTTAAATGTTATATTACGAATATCCCGAATTGTTGGCGTAGGAAATATTTAAAGATGTGTTACCATTTTGAGGCCAGTCGTGGCACAGCGGCACGAGGTGTGACTGTAAAACCGACTGGTTGTGGGTTCGATCCCCACTCGAGGAGATGAAATATTTACTTAAATTTATATTTCCATTTCTTCGCTCTGGTGTCGAGGTTAAGCGCGGCGTTGAGTTCTGCCACTCAACTCGCAATCCCTCCAGTATTCGGCAGAAACGGAGTGTCTGAGAAACACAGCGTGAAGCTGATTTATTTTATTTTTTTTTATTATGTGTTACCATGTTTTTACTTTTCTATCATTTAAATATTATCTGCTGAGTGTTTCTTCTTCTTTTGGACTACTACATTCTATATTAACTTCTTTAAATATAAACAAACTATAAATTAATCTATTACTAACGCGTTAACGTACAATAAGTAAATTTATTTAAAAAGTGGTAATATTGTATTATATTTTTATATTTTCTTTTTGGTCTTACTTTCTTCTTACTATTATTGATGAGTTGTGTAGGGCCTACCCTACTGGACAGATCAAAAAGTCCCTAATGCCACAAATCTTCGTCCCCCACTTACCGTTTATATCAGAGTCCATTTTATATATGTTAACTAATCTAACCTAACCAGAGATACAAAAAATATTTGTACCAAAAACCTTCCCCGAATGGGAATCAAACCCGCAACCGCCCCATTTACAATCAGACATAAACCTCTACGCCACAATCTACACCATATAGTTATATAATTAAAAAATGTTAAAGCACTGATATAAAAATATAAGTAACGTAAAAAATTGAGTATTCATACTCCAGTTCGCAAACGAGCGATGTTCCGCATGCCCTCGCGTGGCTCACTCAAACCTACAATTGTATGTAACAAACAAAAACAAATGCGAAACGAGTGTCGGAGGAGCGAAGCCTTTATGTGGAATCCGTCTTGGTAGGTGAAGAAAGCTACACAATAGGTTATGGAGTGTGAGAGAGATTATACATTTAATACTGATATGCATTTTTTGTGGAGTTTTTACTGGGGAAATGAGAATATAATTTTCTTTTTTTGTCAGCTTCACGCTGTATCCCGCACACAGCAGGCAAGGCAAGGAGGAAACCTAGTGTTAAGACACACTATTCCCCAGTTTCCGCCGAATTATGGAGGCATTGCGTGCTGAGTGGCGGAACTCAACGCCGCGCTTTGTCTCGACACCAGAGCAAAAAACATGAAAATATAAATGTAAATAAATATTTAAAATTAATATTTAATTATCATGTCAAATATTAGGTACGATGCTTGTAGACTCAATTCTGTTTCAATCACAGTAGGTTGTAACAACCTACTGTCGAGATACACGTTCTCCACTAGTACTAGTTAAATATTATATAAATACTAGCGGCCCCGCGCGGCTTCGCCCGCTTGAAGAATAAGAATGTTTATTTCATATAAATAAAGTGTATTTAATAATTTAATTATTGTAATATGGTTATCTATACTTTTATGCAATTAATTAATAAAAAAATATGGCACTAATTTAAATCGTTTAAGATTTTATTTGAATCCGTTCGCAAAAAATGTAAAATTATAAAAATATAAGTTATTTCATATCTATCTTGTTTTCTACGTAGATCTTGATCCCCAGGGAATTTCGGGATAGCCTATATATTGCTCCACAACCTCCTCTATCTTTCAGTTGTTTATTATTGGGCAATAATAATCGGTTCAGTTAATCCGTAACAGAAAGACAGACAGACCGGCAAATTTTTTTAAATTGTTTCTTTGTGTTTTGGTAACGTACAAATAAATATTGTGCATTTGGAAAATTATGGTTATTTTGAAATCATAGACAAACTCTTCCTATTTATATATGTGTACATAATATAATATTATAATAATATTTTTAATAAATTATTAAATTTATAAATTATGTTGTATTTATATTATGGATAATAAATTATATGTTAATTATTTCTTTACTATAATATACAAATTGAACACAATCGCAATTAAAAGTATTTTGTAAATTAAAATTTATATACTGAGTCTAGATAATAAGACAAGCAGTGTGATATTTTTTATAATATTTTATCTTTAATTCTTTAACAATTAAAATTCTTTAGCTACTAAACGAGTGGCTGACAAACTGGACAGAAACTAATAAAGCCTAGCCCGTTGAAAATAGGCATATAAATGCGCAATGCCTCAAAAGTTCGGCGGAAAGTAGGGAGCGGAGTGTCTTAACACTATGCCTATCCTGCCACATGCGGAATGCAGCGTAAAACTGAAAAAAAAAGTTATGTAGAAGGCTTGGAGAGTAGTGGCACTTTAAAGAGTTCAGGAGAGAACTAAAAAATATTTTCGGAAATATCTACTGAATAGAAAAAGCAGGGCTTTACATAATAAAATCCGCACTAAAGGCAACTTAATAATAATTTTAATTCGAATAGAACTTTAATGAAAATATTACAAAATTTGTTGTTTTTTTATATAATTATAAAAAGTGTAAATACTCCCTTAGATAAAGCACTGAAACCTCTGAAGTCTACGGAGCGAGACAATGGCGTTGCGAATATGGGCTCGAGAGGAACGCTTCTGTCTTGTTACCGCCAGCAATATTGTTAGTTTTATGAAGCAGCTTTAGGAACCTTTTGTATACAACAAGGCTCCCAATTTTTATAAGACTCGTTCGCTCTATGCGTTATGTGAGACATTATATTATTAGTGTAGTTATGTCTACATTGATTAAAGTAAATATTTTTTTTGCATATAGAGCAGGTAGGCAGAGGGAACCTAGGGTTAGCATACTCCGCTTCACAATTTTCGAGATATTGCTTGTTGAGCGGTGGAACCTAAGACCGCATTATGTACTCAAGAGCGGAATGATGAAAATAACGTCATAGTTAGTAGTAGGTAGTTATAAGTTTAAATATATTTTGGAAGAATATTTACAAGTATTCTCAAAAAAAATAGAAAGCACCTAATATATTTCTCATTTCGATTGAACCCGGTACCTTTTAAATTACTATTTATTTTTGATACTTTAATTATTATTTAATTATGTTTAGAAGCGTTTATCTATTGAGAATATTTCTTACTTAAATAATACTTCTGTTCTTCTGTTCTGTTTCTGTTTCTTCTGTTCTGTTCTTGTTTAGTTCATTGAGAAAATACTACACTGTACATTGTAACAGTAACGTAAGTACGTTAATACGGAAGTACGAATTACGATGCGTGTTAAGATACAACAACTTAAAGATTCAACAGTTTCTAGTGCACATAAAGTGGGTAATTTAACGTCCCTCAACGTATTTTTACTTCCCACTAGTTTAATGAGTCACAAACTGACCGAACTGTATACTGCAGTTGTCATTAAATGAGTAAATTACTGGTGAATTACACCTACCTACGAAGTTCTAGTAAATATTGATTGATTATAAATATAAACAAGGACAAGCGTGCGACTGTAAACATGACAGGTTGCAGTTTCGATTTCCAATTGAGAAGATGTAATACTTAAAAAAAATATTTCTTTGCTCTGGTAACGTGGCAAAGCGCGACGTTGAGTTCTGATACTCGACGCGCAATGCCTCCAGGATTCGACGGAAAGTGGGAACGGAAATGTCTTAATGAGAACGAAGAGCATTAACACTAGGTTCCCAGATTTTATAACTGAGACCTACAAGGCGTTTTTTGTTTCACCAATAAATTGCAAAAATATGTTTCCATTTTATTTATTCAGAATCAAGAGAAAATCATCATACATATCATAAAGCTGTGAATACCTCACATGAGTACAAGTTCAGACTTTGCTATGTTTAAAATGGTATATAATATTTACAATTTAACTTATCGAATAAAACTTTTTGTATAAAAATATATCTTCGTTTATTACAAATATTTTCAAAACATGTTTATATAAGAATGCCTTGTTGGGAGGCACCGCCCTGACCGAATTGGCTTCCAAAACCATTGGCTGAGTTTAGGTAATTATTAAAACCATTGCCGAATTGAGCGCCGGTGTTGTAGCCTTGCCCGCCACCAATGCTGTGACTGTCGGACGATTCAGCTTGGTTAATCTGCAAACAAATTAAATCATTATAATTATTATCAACGGTACGGATTTTGTCGAATCGTATATCATTAAAATATCAATTAATATTAACTTACGGAGGAAACTTTGCTGTGATGTTGTCCATTATTGTGGAAGTTACCAGTACCTTGGGAAAGATAGCCTTGGTTTCCCATACCACTTGCGCCGGAGTTCACAAGGTTATTTCCGAATTGTCCTCCCTGAGAGTATCCAGATTGGCCACCAGATACACCACCCAAACCTAATGTGCCTAAGCCCGTGCCTATACCTGTTCCAACTCCATTAATAAGACCAGCGCCAAGGCCTGCAGTGCCCAAGCCAAGTCCTAGCGCGCCTTCACCTAGAAGCCCTGCTCCTGCTAAGCCCAAATTTGCACCAGTGCCTAAAGCAGATCCAATTCCCGTACCAATTCCACTTCCGATTCCACTTCCAATGGTGCTACCGAGACCGGCAAGTCCTAGGCCAAGTCCATAGGGCTTGGCTTCCATAGCTACTGCGCAAAGAAGAACTGAGAGAACCTGCAAAAATAAAAATTAATAAATATTTGTTTAGGAGATATTTGCATGTAGGTTGATAGGCAGAATAAAAAATCTTAGGTAAACTACATAGAATTGTAAATGTATAATATTCTATTAGTACTTACGGTGTACTTCATGTTGATTGTTGTTAAACGAGCGGTGATATAATGACTTTCTTTTTGAAAATCGAATCTTATATAGTCATCTATTAAATAAGAGCTATTAAATAATAATTATTTTTAAGTGATTTACGAGAAATAGTGATTAATTAAACCGTCATTAATATTACCGGGTTTTGGGAAATACTTTAACTTTGAATGACGTTGACGTTGACGAAAGGCAAGAGAATCAATTCTTTAAATTTTTTATTCACGCTATATCCATAGCGGAATAGCCAGAGAGATCGGAGGACCAAACTTCTTTTCCCTTATCAAACTCTTCGTAGGGCATCCTCTGGTGGTCTTTGTGCCTTTTTATGTATTTTCTATTAGTCTTCTCTAGTATTGTCGATCATCATATGAACATCAATAATATCAATCCGGTTGCAATTTCTGATTGACACATAAAACTTTATAAAACTGTTTTTTTTAAATGTTTAGATTGACCAATTTTATTGTATTATCCTAGATCCTATCACTCCTAGAATGCGTCGTCGAAACGCTGTTACTAATTGAACTAATCCTAATTTTATTAACCGAAATTCTTACACGGGTGTTACATCTTTTATTGTTAGCATCTCTGAGAGAAGATTGGCTTTTTTGTAACATCATTTTAATAGCCACCTGCCTATCTTTTATTGGTTTAATAGTATTATTTCAATATTATATTTACTTTCTTTTTCAGGCCAGTCGTGGCGCAGCGGCACGAGGTGTGACATTAAAATCGACTGGTTGTGGGTTCGATCCCCACTCGAGGAGATGAAATATTTAATTAAATTTATATTTCCATTTCTTCGCTCTGATGTCGAGGTTAAGCGCGGCGTTGAGTTCTGCCACTCAACACGCAATGCCTCCAGAATTCGGCAGAAAGTGGGGAACGGTGTCTCTTAACACTAGGTTCCCTCTGCCTACCCTGCTGTGTGCGGGATACAGCGTGAAACTGATTTAATTTTAATTTACATTTCAATACAATTATAACTCTTTATGTACTTCAAAGTTACAAGTATAACTTATTTTAATTTATAAATATAAAGAAAATAATTTTAAATTTAAAAGCAGTGCACTTTCCGCCGAATTCTGGAGGCATTGCGTGCTGAATGGCGGAACTCAAATCCGCGCTTGGCCTCGACACCAGAGCGAAGAAATGACAATATAAATGTAAATAAATATTTTACTTCCTCGAGTGGGGATCGAACCCACAACCAGTCGATTTTACAGTCACACTTTGTGCCTCTGTGCCACGACCAGCCTCTATATTGAAATATAAAATAAAAAAATAATACTCAATAGCTTATTAGTATCGAAATGTGTTCGAAGTTAGAGAATTCGGTGTTTATACATGTCAACTGTTTAATAAATAATTTTAATAAGTAAAAAAAATTAAGAAAAAAAACTTTATTTTCAAAATAAATTTCCAATTACAATTAACTTACGTTTCACAATTAACATTGATTATCAATAAAATGCCGACATCACATAATTATAAGATTAAAATTGGTGATTAACTAATTAAATATTAATAAGGAATTATAAATATTAGGATCCGCCACATGCTGTGCACGGTGGGTGTAGTTGAGCGAAGCTATTATGTTGCGCAAAATTTTGCGAAATTTTCTGTTTTGTCCGCACGTGCTGTTTTAGGTTAACTTTATGGGACACATTTTGACCATTTATTCAAAAACTACAATTACAATTATTTCCAAACTACTTTGCTGGGATCACCGTGTCGTCCACAACGTTTCTTCAAAATTTCAGAGCTGTAGGTTTAACGATCTAGGAGGAGTAGCATTACAACATAACACACTTTTGACCAGTAAGCTCCGCTTCGCTCAGCTTATAAGCAACAAAATTAACTAAATTCCATTCCAATTCCATCCATAAAAAGTAATTATTACAGCAGCTTCATCAAAATATATTGTAAAAATAGATAAACATTCGAACAGAATCTCACTTAAATATAAGAGAAACAAAGAAAATCTTTATACAAAAAAAAGTAATGTGCTTTTCCCACTTCCCATGTCTAGGGGATAAGATTCCTGTACTCAATCATGTTGTAGGCGATCAATTCATTTCACCCCATCTTCCGACATCTTAAGTTGGCTGTTGATTTTAGCTGTGTTGTTAATGCCTCTATACAAACTATCACATATCCTGATCTTTGTCTTTATTTTAAGAGTATTTATAGAAATAATGTACAATATAATCAAAAATATTTCTAAGAAATTTCCAATTGTGATTGTTTAACTAAACCATTAAAAAAAGGCAAGAGAACCTACTTACAGTATGATAACAATATTACCTATTTGTATATGTTGAATATGTTTCGTTACATATGTATGTGAAAAAAGCTACTACACTATAAAATTTTAAAATATTTCAAGCTTTTAGGTTAAGAAAAGAACTCTTGCAGAGTTAACTTATAAAGAGCTCTTTCTTAGTGCTTTTAAAATTAAATTTAAGCAGAGCAGTCGTCTTTAGTCAATGGATCATTTACGAAAGTATTTTATAGACTTAAATTGAATCTTCATATTAATTATTTATAATATATCATGAAATATTTTCTGTCACTTTATCAACGTGTTAAATATAATGTTTTCAATTAGGAAGATAAATGATTATTTAAAGTTCCGTACCTCAAAAAGTAAAACTAAAATTTTATAGTTTCACCTTGTTGTATACGGTTTTGTCAAAACCATATATTTATGTCGAGATCGCGTGGAGGTATCAAGCTAAAATTATTATCAAATATTTTGATCTATAATCTCTCTTATTCGGCAGAAAGTGGGGAACGGAGTGTCTTAACACTAGGTTCCCTCTGCCTACCCTGCTGTGTGCGGGATACAGCGTGAAGCTGATTTAATTTTTTTTTATAATCTCTTAAATCACAGAAGAAATCAAGCTTCTAAGTCAACGCTATCAAAATATATGGGCATTTATGAATCGATTTTATAAGTTGTACTTCCTGTAGACCTACAATCCTGAAAAAAGTATGGAACTCTCGGTATACGAGTTCGACTAGAATTTGATTGATTTTCTTTAGCTTCACGATATATATGCATTTAGCCTCAGGCAGACGGAACCTAGTTATAAGACTTAAGCGAGTAAATGAAAATATTAAATATTTCATATTCTCGAGTGAAAATAGAACCCACAGCTTGTCGAATCGCACTCTTGCACGCACGTTTGTGCCCCTGCGCCACGGTTGGCTTTAATAGCTTAATTACATAAATATAGTCTTCCCTCGAGTGGGGATCGAACTTACAACCATCGCGTTTACACTACATCACAACTTCAAATTACGTGAAAAATTCTTAAAAAAATAAAAAAGTAAACCTCTATAGAATATACAATTGCATATAAAGAATAAGAAACAAACAAGATTCGTCGTGACAACTTGACAATGGGTTGTGAGGTCCAACACAAAGCTTAAGCCCTAGAAGTCGTGGAAATACCAGAAGTCATAAAATGTTGTCACAGCCAACAATATTGTGTAAAGTAAATTTGATTTATGTGAATAAAAATATAAATTTAAAGAACATATGAAGGGAAAATTGTATGAAACATTTCGTATTTACATTGTAAAGCAAAAGAGTTTTAGAATTGCACTATTTCGATATAAGTTAAAGATTAGTTAGTGAATAGTGTAAGTATGAAATACTATTGGAGTGTTGCTATATATATACCGTTATTATTGTATATCATCTTTATATATTTCTTTGGAGAAGCTGAAAATTATAAAGTGTTTTTTCAATCCATATATATCCTGCAGTGAACAATTTTAGACTAAGACAATCTTATGTTATATATTCTGTTCCAAACTTTCCATTCTCTATTTATTTTGTTGCATTGTGCGTTGTGTGGAGGCTAACGCTAGTCTTTTGGTCATCTACACATGGGTTTTTTTTATATATTAACATAATTGTAACGACATTTTCGAATGTAACTACAACACTATATTATATACTATATTTATAAATCATAACAGAGGCTATAACCCACATGTAGCATGATAAGTAGAGGGTGGCTAGTGTTAAGACACTCCGCCCCCCATTTTCTGCTGAATTCTGGAACCTTTGCGATGGAATCAGAGAGAAGAAAATGAAAACATTAAATATTTTATTTCCTCGAGTGGGAATCGAACCCATAATTTGTCACATTTATACACACGCCTGTGGCCTTGCACTACAACTGGCCTTAGCTATTTATCAATAATTATTCATATCAGCTTAGGACAAAGACATTTGGTGTACATTACCTTAGTGATTAATCGTAATATCAGGTAAGACATAATGTTGGTATAATCGCTGTAATAATTGGTTGTGTTGAATACAATGAGTTGTCGTTAGGCAAAGGCCGAGCTGATCGAATGGGATGATTGAAACCTACGTAGCTGTTCTATCTGTACGCATATACCGACAGCAGACAATGAAACTAAGCGGTGTTTGCTTTGCTATCGACCACTTTGTTTGCTGACGTTACACAGTCATTAACTTGTTTTTCCTGATTAGAATAAAATAGATTTAATTTAAATGTTTGGTTTAGCGTTAAAATGTTTATTTAGAACTTTTGATTATTTTCGTTTCTCAGCGATGTTAGCGAGCGCGGCGTTGAGTTCCGCTATTCAATATGCAATGTGTCGAGAATTCGGTGGAAAGTAGGGAACGGAAATGTCGTAATGGAAACGGAGTGTTTTAAGACTAGTTTTCCAGGTTCCCTCTGCCTACCCTGTTATGTGCAGGTTATAATACAGTGTGAAGTGAAACAAAAAATGAAGAAATATTTTTAAGAATGTAATACTAAATTGATTTTACTTGCTATGGAAATTGTTGTTTGGTGGTATTGATTTTTTTGCTGATGAACTGATGCCTAAAAAAAAATAAAATCATAATGTAATAAAATCTCTATAAAAGGGCCTAGTAATTAAAAATTCAGGTATAGATGCATAATTTCAATAAAAAAATACTTTTCTTTAAATTTCACAAAAGTAATGCAAATAAAATATAAATTTTACCACTTTTCCAGACTCTCTTAGAGGTCAGTTACGTTAGCCCAGTCAATATCGCGGCGCGGTCAACAGCTGGGTAACAACTAGAATTACAAATAACAAGCATTGGTCACGCGATCAAAACTAGTGGTTACAGGTTCACGTGGAAGTTTTGTACTTTCTTCAAGGCATTATTTTTACTTAATCTAACAATAAAAATACAATAAAAATTATAATTTGTTACATATTGATTTTCTGTTATTGTTGGTGAAGTCTGAGTCTCAAATGAATTTTAACTTTAAATGAATAATGCATTTATGATTAGATTTTCTTTATTATAGAGCCAGTTGTTATCGTGGCCACAAGCGTTAGACTGTAAACGCGATAAATTGTGGATTCGATTCTCATTCGAGGAATTATAGTATTTAACTTAACTTAAAGTTAAGTTAAGTTAAATATTCTAATAGCTTCACACTGTATCCCTAACGGGGTAGTCAGAGAGAACGGAGCGCTAAATGCTGCGGCCTCTACATACCTTTTTCGCCTCGTCCACTGTCATCAACCTCTTCATGCATGGCCTTCATGCATGCTTTTTACGTGACCTTCCTCCAGTATCTTTGATATTGTGTTTTCGAAAGTCCACCGAGGTCTCCCCCTACCGCTCACTTTTCAATCACATTTTTCTGCTATTCTTTCATCACTCATTTGTTCAACGTGCCCCAACTAGCTGAGCACGTTCTTCTTCAATCTCATCGTGACATCCTCGCTAGTATACTACATTTTGTGTATCTCTTCATTGCGGATTCGATCAGCTAAGCTGACTCCACATATCCTAGGAAGAGCTCGCATCTGCTTTCTCTCGCATTATTTCATTCTTCTTCTGCAATACTCACGTTTCGCTGCCGTATAACAGCGTCGGTACCAGCATTGCATTGTATACAACCAACATACAGATGTTCTGACGTTTCGCCGTCTTTTCAATGCTACTTAGGCTCCGTTAGCCCTGCTACCAGCAGCAATACGCCTTTCCACATCCATTGTGTACCTTCCATCTCTACTGAACATACTTTCCAAATGTACAACTTCATTCAATTGTTCTAATATCTTACCATTTACACTGATCTTGCATTTTGTCCTTTCTTCATTTCTTTCAAATACAAAAACCTTTGTCTTATTTTTATTCAAGGTTGGACCATTTCTTTGACTTCTTTCAGAGAGATGACTAATGCCTGCAACTTGCATTCTGATGATGCAATAGGCACCGCAGCATCTGCGTACATCAGGCAATTCACATTCAGGTCACCTACTTTCACTTCCATGTCACTTTGTTTCCTTGGAGACACCTATCCAAATACAAATTGAACAACCAAGTTGATATGGCGCTTCTTGTTTAACACCTGTTTGGATGTCAAACCAATGTGACATACCAGCTCCTACTAGCACGCAGGTTGACTGATCTCTGTAAAGAGATTTTACAGCCTGCAGCAAGGGTAAGCTCACATTGTATCGGAGTAGTATTTCGCTCTCACAACTCCGTTAAACGTTTTTTCCAAATACACAAAGGCATAGAAGACTTTTTGGTTAACGGCCAAATTTTTTCCGTGATCATGTGGAGGGCAAAGATCTGATCCAAACATTCTCTTCCAGGTCTAAAGCCTCCTTGGGCCTACCATAACAGCTTCTCAGATCTCTGTAGCATTCTTCTCGCTAAGAAACATAAATAAAAGAAATGAAATATTCAATATTTTCATTTCTTCGCTCTGTTATCGAGGCAAAGCACGGCGTTGACTTGCGTCACTTAACACGCAATCGTGTAGAATTCAGCGGAAACTGGGAAACAGAGTGCCTGAACACTAGGTATCCTCTGCCTACTCTGCTGTGTACGGGATAGAGCGTAAAGCTAAAAAAAATCATACCGCATTCGTATACCGCATTTTACGGTGGACAAAGAGTTGTATATTTTTTAGGTTCCGTCATTCAACCAATCATATCATGTCATGTAAGATTATATATAAATTACATACATGCATGCATTTAAATAAAATATATTATTTTTAAATTTAAATTTTCACTTAAATCATACAAATAGACATAAAAAAATATTAAAAGCTCCATTAGAACAATATCTATGTAATTCTGAACAAAAACCCACAATTAACACCGAAAACGAATGTAATGGTCATTTTCCTGCTAACGTGATTTTAATGTGAGGAACGCGATGACTCCGGCTTATCACTATCGGCGGCGCACTACATCATGCGATAGCGGCCGGTCGATTAACGCACTTGCACACCAGCTCTACGTGTTAGAACACATTTATTCTCTAGATATTATTAGGTTTAATATTATTCTTTTATAATATTTTTGTAGAGAAGAAATTATTTAAGAACGCGTTTGGTTGTTTGTTCGATGGACACTCGGGGATTTTTTTTTCAGCTTCACCCTGTATCCCGCACACAGCAGGGTAGGCAGAGGGAACGATAAGACACTCCGTTCCCCACTTTCTGACGAATTCTAGAGGCATTGCGTGTTGAGTGGCAAAACTCACCGCCGCGCTTTGCCTCGACACCAGAGCGAAGAAATGGAAATATAAATTTAAGTAAATATTTCATCTCCTCGAGTGGGGATCGAACCCAAAACCAATCGATTTTAGAGTCACACTTTGTGCCCCTGCGCCACGACTGGTCTCAATGGGAAATTATAAATTTATATATTCATTTCTTCACACTTGTGTCAAGGCAAAACACGGCGTTGAGTTCCGCCAATCTACACCCAATGCCTATAGAATTCGGCGTAAAATTGGGAACGGAGTGTGCCGTGCTCTATGCGTGGTACACAGTAAAGCTATTTAAAAAAAATACTTGGCTTTCCATAGATCTGGTACCAATTTTAATTAATGATATGTTAATTTTTTTTATTGATAATGTTTTAAATTATTTTCTGGTTTTTCTTAAAAAAACTTTTGGGCTATAACATTACGTAATTTTTATATATAGAAGATGAACTAAATAGTAATAATATAGAAATACCCTCTTTGGCTATTAAATAGAAATTTATTGCAAAAAAGGTATAATAATCATAATCATTACCTGGCCTCTATATTTTTAACTTCAGCCCATACATTTCGTATAGAATGCAAATAAATCTAACTAAAATATCATCTTAAAGCGAATATATCTAAGGGCAATATCGAATATTGCTCACTTTACCGTGAATAAATAAACTGAAGGTAAGGTTTTATTGGGCGGTACAAATTGTTAAGGCTATTACTTGCTCTTTCGGAATGTACTAATATTGGATTGTTGGAATTATGCTTAAAAATTTGTCTAGATGCAAAACGAACAAGAAAAGCTGAAAAAAATGATTTAGATTTAATAAAAATTATTGAAATATATGTGAGGCCAGTCGTAGCGCAGGGGCACAAAGTGTGACTGTAACACCGTCTGGTTGTGGGTTCGATCCCCACTCGAGATGAAATATTTATTTAAATGTATATTTCTATTTCTTCGCTCAAAAAGATATTAGAGAATTTTTTTTGCTTAGTTTTTAAGGAAAAAACTTTAAGAAAACGTTAGTATTTTATAGAAATCTAATATTGTATTTTATTGTTTCAGCTACAGATGTTTTCAAGCTTATTTTTCTATTGCAATCATGTTGTAATTGTAGTTATTATATAATAAACTAAGAAAATAAACTCAATTAAAAATATTATTTATGTTTAATGTTTTAGATGTTTCGTATAAAATGTACCAGCTTTAATTTTCTTGTACATATTTATTTTCAAAAATATGATAAAACTTTATCAATAAATCATAACTTAATACGATATCTGTTATAATATATATTTTTGCTTATATTTATTACAGATATATATAGAGCTTTGGTCCCTGCTGGCTTGACTTATTCTTCCTCATATACGATATTGTTGATATCCATACTTTTATTTCATGATCATCATTCTTATCCAGGCCAGGCCATCATTATTGAGGCCAGTCGTGGCGCAGAGGCACAAAGTGTGACTGCAAAATCGATTGGTTGTGGGTTCGATCCCCACTCGAGGACATGAAATATTTATTTAAATTTATATTTTTATTTCTTTGCTCTGGTGTCGAGGCGAAGCGCGGCGTTGACTTCCGCCACTCACACACGCAATGCCTTTAGATATCGGGGGAAAGTGGGGAATAGAGTGTCTTAATACTAGGTTCCCTCTGCCTACCCTGCTGTGTGCTGGATACAGCGTGAAGCTGATTTGATTTGATTTTGATCATTTTTATCGGTCTATATGTCACTGCAACAAAAATAATAAATGTAATTTACACAAAACTCCTATTTCATAAAAAGATATACAAGGGATTGGGAGGAACTGTCATTCGTTATTCGTCATCCATCTGGTATCGCTCGTCAGCCCGGCATCCGTCACCCACCATCCGTTACCCGTTACTTGTCACCCGTCATCTAAGCTGGTAATACTTAGTGTTTAAGGCAAATAATAGAGAATCATTTGAAATCTGGCACTTGAATATATTAAGGATAAACTTAAAAACGTATAATTAAGTAAAATTATTTATTCTATTTAATAATAAGTGGATCTAAAAGTCATTGGTCTTTCATCGGTAAGGTTAAAATTGATATTAAATTTAATTATTGTAAAATTATATTAAGAAAGACTGATGATTTTTTTTATTTGAAAGCTAGTGCTTCCCGTGTGTCCCATTTTTTTGGTCCAGTTCTGACAATGGTATCTATGAGAAAATCACATAAGTCTCAAATTTGCATTAAGTATGTGCGCGACACTTAGACGAATAACTCAATATCACGCTAACGGTTGCTAATGCTAATGCTATAACAGCCTTACTACAATATCGAATAACCAAGCCTGTTTGTTTTACTTGGCACCGACTTCAAAGTTATAATTTTTTTTTATTACTTTTGTTTAATAAAATCAAAGTACGTTTTACATTATGTAAAATTATTTTTTACTTTTTAGTTCGTTGTTTGAAGTCGGTTTTTCTTTTTGTTAAAAATTTATTAATTTAGTTGGCTGTTTGGTTCATAATGAACGTTTGTTTATCAGATTAGAAGAATGTCAACAATTTAACTGCAATCATGATTCTATTGTATATGAGTAAATATACTACTATATTATTTTTAGTAGTAAAATATTTCTACGAATTCAATGTTATTTTAATTTTTACGTTGTTCATCATAGTTTCTATACACAGGTGAGGCCGTCATGGCCCGGTGGCACAAGGGTTTAATTGGAAAACGCGACGGTTGTGGGTTTGGTTCCTACTCAGAGGAATTAAATGTTTAATATTTTTATTTCTCTGCTCTGGAAACGAGCCAAAGCGCGGCGTTCGGTTTCGCCACTCAACATGTAATAACTCGAGAATTTGGTGGAAAGTGGGGAACGGAATGTATTAATAACTAGTACTACTACTATGGGATATAGCGTGAAACTTAAAAAATGTAGTTACTGTATGTTTTTATATCAGTTTTGATCATTTCTAAAATGAGTATTAATTTGCACATTGTGAAGTTAGAAATACAAAAAAAAAAAGAATATTACAGCTGTATACAGTTTTATTAGTGTAGTGGTTAAACTAGCCTCATTGTGTTCGATAGTTGGGGTTGAGTTTCTGCTTATCGTAAAAGTTTTATAGGACGTACAGGTATTTGTTATAATCTGTTTACATTTATCCTCTTCCGGAGGACAACTTTTTATAGGAATTTGATGGAACTTTAGTATTATACCAAAACTTTTTAAAATTTTACTAGTTAACGATCGTATAGTTCAATCTAGTTAGTCCGGATAGTCATTTAACGATCAGAAAATTCAAATATAGTGGAATTTAAATTAAATCTGTATATTCTCCTATTTATTAAACATTTTTAATGTTTTTTAAAGTGTTATTCCATATAAAAGATAGAAAAATTTTGTATAAAACGTATTAAAACTTGAACATAGCTAGATTCGAGCCCGCGCCTTTTAAATACGGCAAAGTTATATATGAAGACTGAAAAATCATATATTATATACGGTATTTTCCCTGTATAAATTGTCAGTTTTGTTGATAATTATTGATATTGTTGATTTGACGTATACATTGTCATAAGACAGAAGCTGAACTGATCGTATGTAATCATCAGTGCTTAGGGACTGTCTGCTTGAACAAACGAAGCACAATAGCTTTGTGCTAATATTTGATATACCAGAACAGAGTACTTGTTTCTTATTGTTTAATATTTAAATGCATTTTCTTTGTTATTTTTCTAGGAATATTATTATATTAGTTTAATGGGAAAAATTATATGTTTCATCGATACTTTTTTTCTGGATTTTGGACGGATTAGCAGAGGGAGCTACTAATTAAAAGAAAGAAGAATTAAAAAATAATAACAATTTAGACTAGAGGTGAACGTAAAACCTCAAATTCTAATCCGATGGTTAATACTTAATTGAAAATAAAAGTATAGATTAATCAAGACAGTTAAAAATTTAGTTATTTTTTTCAGTTAATATGTTTCCTAAAAACAAATTTAACAAACAGAACAACAACAACCAAATAGCATATTGCACTAACTTTTTGTGAAACATGAAGATTTAAGATCCTTTAGCTATTCTTTTTAAGCTAAAGCTGAAATTAAGTTAAGGGTACCCGAGATTAACCACAAAAACTGAGTGCGCGCGATGCTTAAGGCAACGTCAAAAGGGAACTCCCCAATGGGTATGCATGAAGAGAATTGAAAACATTGATGGAATAAAAGAAGTTTTCTTGGATGGTTTTTCGTGAAGTTAGTTACTTTATACTTTTATATTATTACTAGAGGGCGCGCGCGGCTTCGCCCGCTTATTAGGAGTGAATTCTAAAAAAACCACGAAACACGTGTTCAATAAAATATTTTTAACAGTCTGAATTTAAATTTTTATAAAAATCGGTGGCAATTTAAAGATTTTTCCATATAAACTTTCAACCCCTTATTTGAACCCTTAGGGGGTGAATTCTTAAAAACCATGAAACACGTGTTCAATGAAATATTTTTAAGAGTCTGAATTTCAAATTTTATAAAAATCGGTACAGATTAAATTTTTTTTCCATACAAACTTTCAACCCCTATTTCATCCCTTTAGGGTTAAAATTTTTCAAATTCCCTTCTTAGTGGATGTCCAGAATATGAAAATAAACATCTGCCCAAATTTCACGTTTCTACCGTCAGCGGTTACGGCTCTGCGTGCGTCTTACCTCAGTCAGTCAGCACAAGTCCTTTTATATATATAGATTGTATTAAAATTTGTAATTATATATCAATATTTACTATTGAGGCCGTCGTGGGATGACGTTTGAGTGTAAACGATATGGTTGTAGGTTTCATTCCGGTAATGATTATAGTTGAATTATATTTAGTTCTCTACTCTGGTAGACTAAATGCGGCGGTATAACATTAGGGGGAAAATTAATAACGGAAGCTTCACTTTTCCCCTAATGTTAAAGCTGTTTTTTTATTTATTATTGGTATTTTTATATTACTGGTAATATTTTAAATAATTTTATGTAGGATTCAGTTCTAATCAAAAAGTAAAAAAATCACAAAACTTACGCAATTTCGTAATTCTTTGTAACTATTTCCGCAGAAATCATTTGTATTAATAGTATTTTCAGAACGTAGGAATATAAAGGTTTTGATACAAAAGTAAAACATCAATTAGTATTGGTGAAATAATTTTGTGTTAAATTGGCACGCTCGAAACGCCGTAATTAAAGAACTTAACTAAATTAAATTGATTCTGTAGAGGAGTGTCTCTGTTCAGTGAAAATGAGTAGCGGGAAGTAAATAAGTAAATATAATTATATTTCTTTTCGCGGTCATGGTCGACGCTAGATCATGTGATCGATTATTATACTTTCCATAAAGGACGAGAACACAAATTATAAATATTAAAAGTATTAATAAATCACTGGTATTATATAGAGTTACAGGTCAGTCGTGGCGCAGGGAAGCCAGTCGTGGCACAAGGGCTCTAATGTGTGACTGTAAATGCGACAGGTTGTGCAGGTACGGGGAAATGAAATATTGAATATTTTCTTAGCTTTCCACGCAATGTCTCCAGAATTCGGCGGAAAGTGGGGAATAGAGTGTCTTCACACTAGGTTCCCTCTGCCTCCCCTGCGACATGCAGGATACAGCATGAAGCTGAAAAAAAAGAGAAAAAAAAACGGTCAAAATTAATAAGTTAAACTTTGTCCTGTCAGATAGAACTCACGGCCTTTTCCTAGTTGCTACATGACGCAGCGTCAAAACTTTAGCAAACTAAAGTTTGGATTCGCTTTTCAGGCAAGTAAAAGTTAAGCCAAAAGTACGTGGCTTTTGATATGTCAATTTTATTTTTTTCATTTATCACTTAAATAATGTTTTCATCATCGTATAAATATATATTTTTCGTTAAGTATTCAACATTTCATTAGAGATGTCGATGTGTGACGATTCTCATTCGAAAGATACCTAATTGTACGGCTCTTACGATACGTCTATTGTAAATTAAATTAGGACATAATAATATAGTATTGGATCATCATAGCGCAGACATAAGTGACTGTAATGCGACTGTTTTGGGTTCAATTCACCCTCCAGGAAATGAAATTTTTAATATTTTCATTTCCTCGCTGTGGTAACGAGGAAAGTGCGGTGTTAAGTTCCGCCAGTATACACACTATGCCTCCAGAATTTGGCGGAAAGTGGGCAGTCTTAATATGAGTTTTACTACTTGATTCCCAGGTTCCCTCTGACCTGCTGAAATTCACCGTGGAGCTAATATATACGTATTTTGAGGCCAGTCGTGGCGCATAGGCACAAAGTGTGGCTGTAAAACCGACTGGTTCGATCCCCACTCGGGGAGATGAAATATTTACTTAAATTTATATTTCCATTTCTTCGCTCTGGTGTCGAGGACAAGCGCGGCGTTGAGTTATTCCACTCAACACGCAATGCCTACAAAATTCAGCAGAAAGTGGCGAACGGAGTGTCCTAACACTAGGTTCCCTCTGCCTACCCTGCAGTGTGCGGGATACAGCGTGAAGCTGAGTATTAAATACTAATTAATCCTTTAAAATGGCCCTTCGATAAAGGCTTAATAAAAAAAATAACTTATGCAAATAATATCAAAACAAATTTATCATATATAATTACTATTTGCAAACATTAGATTCGCCAGGCCATTAGTCCTTATACCATGAGCGCTGCAACCAGAACCTGGATGCCGCGGTACTATAACTCAAAGTTCAAATGGCGCCCAGCGGACGGCTTTATCTCTGTACCCCGCGACAACGTCAGCTTCTCTACAATGCCTTCCAATTCACCCGCAATTAGACCATTTGCAATGTTACATCGAATTTTACCTGAATTTTGAATTTTCATTTCAATATAAGAGGTTAGTTGTAATTTCTTAAATTATATAGTATATTAAGATTACGATTATGCCACTTTTAATCTTAGCTTGGATAAACTCACATTACAATATATATTGGTCAGATAGTTTTAGTTATATGTTTTACTTAAAGCCTAAAAGTTTAAAAATCAAAACTTACAAGAAATCTATCTATGTTTTTTTAGAGAAAATACGTATGAGAAGACCAATACAGTATTCTGATTACGTAGCTAACAAGCAGTGTCCATATACGCCGTGCACTCGCAAGTCCCTCCCTTTGTTCCGGAATTAATAAACTTCAACTCAATCTCAGTAACAGAATATGCACTCTTGCAGCTAATCTTCTAATTTAATGAAAAAAAAAAATAATATTTTAAATTCTCCGCGCTGGTGTCAAGAAAACGCGCGGCGGTGAGTTCCGCCTCTCAACACGCAATGTATCCAGAATTTAAAAACTGGAAAGTGAAGAGCGGAGTATCTTAACACTTCATTTAATTTATTAATTTTTCTCTGATTATAAATCTACGTGAACCTTCAATAGATAAAAAAATGCCACATTATTTTTATTATGAAATATAAAAAAAAATGTGTATTTCGTTAAGATTTATAATTTTCTTTAGCTATATAATTGGTTAGTTGAGCCGCTAAGCACGCCGATAGTGTCGTGCGGCGGTCAACAATTGAAAAACAATGAGAAATACAAGTAATAATCATAAGTCACGCGACCGTTGTTGCGTTGCTGAAATGTTTTCGACATCTAATACGTATATTAAATTTCATTATTTTTTGTTTAGAACAGTTGTAATATAATGAAACGTGTGCAATATTTTTACTTTGACGTAAAAAAACGTGTGCAATATTTTTACTTTGACGTAAAAAAACGTGTGCAATATTTTTACTTTTTAACTTAATGATAGACGCATATTTATACATTATTCCCAGATTTTTCCTCGGCGGGAGGCGGGAGAGAGGCGGGTTTTTTGAACATTTAAAGTAAAACAATCCAGTTTTATTTACTTCAAAAACCCTGCCTTCTTTCACCAAAATTAAATAATGGGGATTTAATTTATTTTATTTTATCTATCAATTTATTCTTTCAATAGTGATGATAGATATCAATTAATATAAATGTTATTTAATGGAAAAATGTCTATACTATACTTCAACGATATTGTTTCAGTTTACCATCGTATCGTAACTTACCAGTATAGTTATATGTATTTCTATGAAATTATTAGTAAAAAAAATTTTAAAAAAATTAGCTTCACGCTGTATCCCGCACACAGCAGGGTAGGCAAAAGGAACCTAGTGTTAAGACACTCCGTTCCCCAATTTCTGCCGGATTCTGGAGGCATTGCGTGTTGAGTGGCAGAACTCAACGCCGCGCTTAACCTCGACACCATAGCGAAGAAATGGAAATATAAATTTAAGTAAATATTTCATCTCCTCGAGTGGAGATCGAACCCACAACCAGCCGGTTTTGCAGTCACACCTCGTGCCGCTGCGCCACGACCGGCCTCTTAGAAATTATTAGTAACTGATTAAAATTCTAGCATAACAAAAAAATATTTCTCAAACATTTCACAATACATGGTACAATCTGTGAAAAACGGGATTATACATGTCCCGATCGGGACATGTAATTTTTGGGCTAAAAATTGGGACGTCCCACCAAAATCGGGATATCTGACAACAGTGTTCCTAGATATACTAATACTACTAAACTATTTTAAAAACAATTTTATTATATGTAAGTTATACACAATTTAATCTTAATTATTTAAGTAGTTATGCAGTATAATTTTTCTATTGTGTATTTTTTGTACGTATTATAGTAAACAGTTGTCTTTAGTCTTTTTACAAATCTGGTAATATTAAAACTGCATTTGAAACGTTCCTAATGGTCATTTCACTAATGTAATTTTAATGTAAGGACCATGAGTCCAGCTTATCACTATCGGTGGCGCACTAAATTGTATTATGATAGCAAAGGAACTGTCTAGGTGAAAATAATCGTGAGAGACTGACGCCATTAGAAATGTGGGTGTTAATACTATAATTATTTTGGATTTGATTTATTTTTGTACAAAATAAAAGAATTTCTTGACATATAATTAAATTAAGTTACGGTGTCTAGCTTCCTGATTGAGTCTTCCTTTTGTCTTAATTTAATACAAATTGATAGTCCAAAATATCCTAGATCGATCACAACAGGCGTAGAAGCGTCTTAACCACGTGACTGAAACAAAAAAAAATATATGCACTTACCTTTTTTTTTTTAGCAAACTGGTAATATAGACATTTCTTCAGTTGACGTTTTATTTCACTATTTCAAAATTATTAACACAGATTTATTGTACAGTATCTTAAATTCTTACTATTTTACCGTAATTTCAAGATGATTGCTATAGTTGGATAAAGCGATGACTGACAATTTTGTTGGTTTTGAATGAAGCAGAAGTGTTGGCCTTTCTTTTCCATCACTCTGTCTGAGAAGACTTGTCATGTGGTTTAACGACTGACGTCGACAGCTCAGAGTGCAGTGAAGTTAAGTCACAGTGGACAAGTGTTGACATGCCACTAAAACATCACCTAAGAGATTCACTCACGTTGCTTCACTTTGATGACAACAAAGTCAAGCAACACAAGCTTCCAGAGGGTGTCCTGACTAATATCTGTCCGATATTTGTTCTTGGGCTTAGTATATAGCACTCATTGACGAGAACCGACTGATGCTGGAGCGTAAAGTGAACCTGTGGAAGGTTACGCTTGAGAACGGCGGTCTTAAACTAAATGTGTCGAAGACCGAGTACATGGCCTGCGGGAGCCCGGATTCGAGCACTATCCTTATAGGTCCTGAACCAGCCGTTAAGTCGGAAAAGTTCAGGTACCTTGGATCCGTTATGCACGAGTCTGGAGGCATCGATCACGATGTTTATAGCCGGATAAGCGCTGCTTGGGCCAAATGGCGGGAGGTCACTGGTGTGGTCTGCGATCGCAGGATACCGCCCAAACTCAAGGGTCTGATATACAAGAGCATCATCCGACCGGTTCTTTTATACGGCAGCGAATGTTGGCCAGCACTATCTCGGCACACTCAGGAGCTTCACGTCACGGAAATGAAGATGCTGAGGTGGATGTGCGGCGTAACGCGGTCTGACCGCATACGCAACACATTCATTCGAGGTAGTCTTGGAGTCCGTGACGTAGCGGATAAGCTCCAAGAGCGTCGCCTGAGATGGTTTGGTCAGGTTACGCGCCGGCCTAGGAACTATGTCGGATGCAAGTGTCTTATTATGTCAGTCCCTGGAGTGAGACCTCTCGGACGCCCAAGGAAGCGCTGGTTGGATGTCGTGAAGCAGGACATGAGAGCCAATGGTCTAACCACCAAGGACGCTAAAGACCGTGCAAAGTGGAGTAGGTTGAGTAGGAAGGCAGACCCTGGCAAAAGCCGGGACTAATGCCAGGAAGAAGAAGAGAAGCAAATCCCTTCCCTTTCATTAGAAAATGTACAAAATATTATTTGCTTCTCACCTTAACAATTATAATAATATATTTTATTTTAGATAAGCATCACATCAGCACACAAAAATATTTCCAAGTTTTAAAAGCTTTCTCTATAAAACGACTAATAATGTCATAGCAATAAAACAACCACTACAAAATTGGCCTTTAAAAGTTCCTTTGGCAAGGGAACCTCCATAAGCCACACTTGTTTCGTCCATCAAGAGAATTTAATAACCGAGAAAAATAAAACAAACAATCGGTAAAACGAAAACCTCGTAGATCTCCACAAATCCTCGTCCGGAGTCGTGGCAAAGTCTGTTAGGGGAAATTTGCTTACCTCGAGTTGATAAGGGGAAATATTCACGAATAAAAGTGAATAGGGCAAGCCAGAATTGAGACAACGTGGAATAGTAATAAGAGGCACTTATCCATCCATTAAAATTTGACGACGACCACTTACTTTTTCATTCGCTAGATGACAACATAAGCTTCGTAAAATATTTCTGACATGAAAAAATAAGGAATGAAATGTAAATAGTCATGTATACGGTTGAAGCTGTTGTGGCGCAGAGGCAGAGCTGTAACGGCAATACGTCGTTTGACTGGAGCATTTCGTATTTCAGACGTTTTGCAAAGAAATTTTCTTATTACTAACAGGAATAAAAATACAAAGTTTAAGTTTGCTGGAAGCTGTCTGAACTTAATTTGTGGTGTGTTTTCAGTTCCCTATCTTCAGCCTAATTCTGGAGGCATTACTTGTGTAGAGGAATTGAACGAGCTTTGCCTCTCTGCCCGAGCGAGAAAATGTAAATATAAATATTTTAAAATATTAATTTTAATTTATATTTCCATTTCTTCGAACGGAGTGTCTGAATATTAGGTTCCCTCTGCCTACCCTGCTGTGTGCGGGATACAGCGTACAGCTGATTTTTAATTAAAATATTTGAAATGAAGTTATCATAAACTTTCACTATGATCACCGTTTTTTTCTGATATGTATTGTCATTATTCAAAGGCTGAGTTTCTCAAACGATGTGATTGGAATGGTATATACAAGTACAGCAGTATGCAAACACGGATATCGTATGGATAATAGACGTGGGCGAATTGTTTGTTTCAGAAACTACTTCCCTTGGTAGATATCTATGAGGATTAGTTTATTATGTAGTTAGTTAATACGGTTGTAATGTTGAATTCACGTTCAGATTAAACTAGAGGGTAGAAATAGCAGCTGTGGTTCAAGAACTATTTGAGTCATCACGATACTGGTTAGCCATCGAGAGGCGCATTTTGAACTTTTAGTAGGTTGTCGTTTTTATATTTTATCGTTTTACACCAAAAAAATACATGTAAACACTTCTATTTTACAATAAAAAAATTCTAATTACCTTCCTTGTCACTGTAAACTATATCGAATTATAATATTTCAAACATGGTGACCATATCTATTTTATCCAATGAAGCTATCATTTAGCTGTTCCTTTTGTATGATATATTCAAATCTGCCAAATCCACATTCATCAATACGTATTACGTTCTAATTCCAATAGTATAGATATTATACATTCAATACTGAAACAGTCCAACGAGATGCATATATCATTAACTCGGACAGTGTAATAACGGTTGACTGATTTGAAAACCTTGCAGAACGCGCGCACCGTGGCAGTGCCGACGTCACTCTATCTGTGACAGCCGCACTGGGTCGTCGCGAATTATTACATCGAAGTCAGGATTGAGTCAGTCTTTATGAATAGCGTTAGACGTATAAGGCTTATAATATATTAAGATTTTTTATTCTTATATATAAAACAAAGGTTATCTCAGTGACGAGTAGAGGCTAGTCTCCAGAACATCTGAACTTATTTTTATGGACATTTCACTGGAAGTTAAGGAGGTTGTGAAGCAAAATATAGACTCCTTGTGTCCGATGTGATAATCCCGATTTCGTGCCTCCTGGTCAAAATAAATGCTAAAAGGTTAAACTTACAATTTATTTACTGCACAACGGATAGATAACTACACTAAAATAATCAGAAAAAAATATTTAAAAAAATAAATGGAGCTAGAAAATAACTAATCACTATTAATTAATAGGCACTGCGACATTAAATTCTATCATCAAACATGCATAATCATAAAAATGAGAAAAAATTGATTTAGAATAAATAATATTTTTAAGCCTGGTTTTATAAAGTACATTTAAATTATTATAATAAAGTTCCATTCATATAAATCTACATATGGATTCATTTGTTTTGATCCATTCCGAACTTATGTGAGATTATAAACTATTATCTAAATGGATGGACTCGCCCTTGTGAACTGTGCATTGATTTTACTTTCATTGAATGCTGAAAATAACGATGATTGTTTTATATTTTCCTTTCAAAAAGCTTCAGTAGCTTGACTTAGTTTAAAAAAACTAAAATGAAAACCATTTTTAAAATAGATGGGCATCTCCTACCATATTCATATATTTTACTACGTTATATAGAGATACTTTTGAAGTATATTTTTAGCTTTATACAACAAAATTCCGGAAAAAAGTGATTTACATTATGTAATTGAAATAATTTTTATAAATATTTTTATCATTATTGTAAATTGTACTTAATCTGGCCATAAATACTTCTATAATTAAAAATAAATAAAATATTACTTTTGAATTTAGTATCTGTCATTTTTATACGATTGTTTAGTGTGTTTTCTCGTTTTCGCGCATTGCCGCGAAAATACTTTACAATACATTGGTATTGTAAAGTATTTTATGATATTAAAATGGAGTGTGGTGATAAAGAGAACCGAATCACTATGATTGCATTACAAAAAGCAGGTATGCAGCTAATTACAATTTATAAAATCTTCCATACGCTTGATATTAGTCAAATATTTGTGATAGGTATGTAATGAGACCTCCTCTGCTTATGACAAAAAAAATTTGGCGGTTCACGTAGTGTTCGTACAATAAAGTTGATCAAAGCATCAAGGCATCCTGTCTGAAAGGAAAAAATATTACCTCGGTAGATGAAGATAACATCTAGAACCATGTCGCATATTTTAAAAGACGACTTAGGACTTGTAAATTAGAGTGATATTTTTAAAAAAGAATAAAGTGGTAAAATCAAAACAAAAAGTTAAGTGGTACTCAAAAGGAGGTCATAGAATGTATTTATTTACGGATGAGAAAACAGTTTATATATTTTTACAACTGATCAATGTTTTAAATAAGAAAATGATCGTATTTATGCTGAAAGCTGTTAAGAAGCTTTCAATTAGACTAACATAGTACAACGTGGACATTATCTGACTTCAGTGAAGTTTTGGAACTTTATGTAAACAAAACGACCATTTTTATTCTTGTTTTCATCATTTAATACCTTTATGACAGATATTTGTATAAGTTGATTCTGAACTATAATAAATTATTGTTATTTAATGCGATAATATACTACACTTATTAGGAATACGTAAAAAAAAAATATTTATATTATTATTACGACTTAAATTATTAATAAATTTTTAATCAGCTTTCCATCAGGTTCCTTCTGACTATCCTGCTAAGATTAAAAAAATAAAAAATCTATATAATGATAAACAGTCGTTCAAAATGCACTTCAGCAAGATACAACTCCGGCACAACATAATAATAATTAACTTATGCAAAATAATATTATATTTAAACAAACGTCTAATAATTATAATTATTATTATTCGGTAATGTTAGATTCGCCTGGCTATTAGTCCTAATATCATGAGCGCTGCAACCAGAACCTGCATGCCGCGGTACTATAACTCAAAGTTCAAATGGCGCCCAGCGGACGGCTTTATCTCTGTGCTCCGCGACAACGTCAGCTTCTCTACAATGCCTTCCAATTCATCCGCAATTAGACCATTTGCAATGTTACATCGAATTTTAGCTGAATTTTGAATTTTCATTTCAATAAAAGGGGTTAGTTGTAATTTGTTAAATTTCGTATATTAAGATTGACATTTTTAATATTTGTTCCTATAGTTCCATTGAAATTATTTGTAATATTTAATTTTGAAATTACTGCATTAATATTGGCTGGGATAAATTTAGTATTGTACAATAAAAATTCTTATTCATTGTGACATATTTAAAATAGATTTATGCCTATAAATCCAATTTCACCAAGACGAAAGACAAATAAGAATGAGAGACATTATAATATTTTACTCAAATAGTGGTAGTGATATACTTAAAGCCTAAAATTATAAAAAACAAAACTTAGAAGCAATCTATTTATGTATCTTTATTTAATAAAAAAGTACATGTACGAAGATACAGTATTCCGATTACGTAGCTAACAAGCAAAGCCCCTCGGGCGGGCACCTTTATGTCCGAATTAATAAGCTTCAACCTGGTCTCAGTAACAGAATATGCACTCTTTCAGCTACTCTTCGATAAGAAAATGTAATAAAATAATAAATACATATATAAATTGAAGGATGTCAATAGTGTTTTTTTTTGTACTACTGATGTTATATATTTGATAACGGACCACTGCGACATAAAAAAAATTGTCGGAAAAGTGAGGTCAGTCGTGGCGCAGGGGCACAACTGTGAGTAGGCGTAGGATAGGTTATGACATATCAATACTCAACACGCAACGCGTCTAGATCGACGGAAAATGGGGAGCGGAGTACCTTAACACTAGGTTCCTTCTATATACAGGGTGTAGCGTGAAGCTGAAAAAAAAAACTACAAAGTAAATTTTGCTTGATTATAAAACTACGTGAACCTTCAATAGATAAAAAATATCATGTCACAATATCTTTAATATGAAATATAAAAAAAAATTACCATTTAGTTAAGATTTATAATTTTCTTTAGCGATCTAATTGGTTAGTTGAGCCGCTAAGCACGCCGATAGTGTCGTGCGGCGGTCAACAATTGAAAAACAATGAGAAATACAAGTAATAACCATAAGTCACGCGACCGTTGTTGCGTCGCTGAAATGTTTTCGACATCTAATTCGTATATTAAATTTCATAATTTTTTTTCATAATGTAATATTACTGAAATGAAACGTGTGCAACTTTTTACTTTGACGTTTATGTAATTTAGTGTTAAAAGAACGTTATTGATTAGGATTAAATAACTAATTCACACAGCTTTCTAGCTTCCTAGATAAATTAATAATTAAAAATGCTAAAATAATTTTACTAAACGTAAGTTATATAATACATAAATTAGTATTAAATTATTTAAGTAGTTGCAGATAGTTGTTTAAATATATATATATTGTGCGTATTATAATAAACAATTGTCTTTAGTTTTTTTTACAAATTTTGTCATGTCGTTTAACGACTGAGGTTGACAGCTCAGAGTGCACAAGTGTGGACATGCCACTACAACGGCACCTAAGAGATTTATTACATTGCTTCATTTTGATGACACCACCAAAGTCAAACAACATAAGTAAATTCTTCTCTTTTATTCAAAAAAACGCAAAATATTATTTGCTTCTCACCTTAATAGTTATAATAAGACATTTTATGTTAGATAAGCACCGTACAAATTTATCTTTGACACGATATTTCCAAGTTCTAAAAGCTTTCTCTATAAAACGGCTAATAATGTCATAGCAATAAAACAGCCTCTTAATAAATTGGCCTTTAAAAGTTCCTTCGGCAAGGGAACCTCCATAAACCACTTGTTTTGTCCATCAAGAGAATTTAATAACCGAGAAAAATAAAACAAGCAAGCGGTAAAACGAAAACCTCGTAGATCTCCACAAATCCGTGTCCGGAGTCGTAGCAAAGTCTGTTAGGGGATATTTGTTTAATTGGAGTTGAAAAGGAGAAATATTCACGAATAAAAGTAAAATATACGTAGGATAAGTCAGAATTGTGGAATAGTACCAAGAGGCACTTATCCACTCATTAAAATAAGACAACGACCACTTTTCCGTTCGCTAGATGACAACATAAGCTTCCTAAATATTTCTGACATGACAAAATAAGAAATGAAATATAAATACTCATGTATACAGTTGAGGCCGTTGTGGCGCAGTAACATAAGCGTGACCTTAGCGGGACTTATTATTTGTTAATATTTTCATTTCTTCGCTGTGGTACCAAACCAAAAGTGTGGCGTTGAGTTCCGATACTTAACAGGCAATGCCTCGTAAATTGGGGGAAGGTGGGGAACAGAAGCTCTTCAGCTCTCTAAGTTCGCTCTTCCTACCCTGCTATGTGCGCGATAAAGCTAAGCAAATGTATGCTGTAATATATTACTTTCTAAGTTCAAAGATATTTGAACAATAATTTCTTTAATATATATTTTCGTATTACTTTATTGGTGCCTCGTTCGATATTCGTAACGAGATTAAATGACGATGTTACATACATTAAACTCGAGAGCAAGGCTAGTACACATAAAGTGCGGCAATGCGTCGTTTGACTAGAGTTCTTGCATTTCGTATTTTAGAAGTTTTGTGAAGGAAATTTCTTTTTTATTTATTTTATTTATTTAAAACTTTATTTTAACAATAACAATAGCTATATATACAAAAATAAAGAAGAAGAATGACAATTATCACTAACACGAATAAAAATACAAAGTTTAAGTTTGCTGGAAGCTGTCTCAGCTTAATTTGTGGTGTGTTCCATATCTATTATAATTTACATAATACATGTATATATTTAGTGCAACTTTAGTCTTTATTTCAATTTGAAATTAATAATCGGTAAAAATCGTTAGACGAGTAACTTTATTGGGCCGAGCATACGTAGCTGCTACTGGTCAAAACAGTCTAATTGTGAGATGATGCTCCTTACAGACTGTTGAGACTAGGAGCTCGATAATATAAATTATATTTCCATTATAAGCAGTTGCATAACTCAGAAACTTATTCTCTTATCTGCATCCGTTGGTGAGGTCGGTATATTTAGTTATAGTGTCACAGTAAAAAAAAACCGGAGAAAAGCGTGAAAAAATATAATATTACTAGTGTTATATATTAATATCTATAGTACACTAATATTGTTTATTTAATAAGGCAACATACGATTTGTTTTTCAAAAAGTAAAATCTTGTCAATAACATAATATTATATAATATGTATATAATATTATTTTCTTATTTTATTATAATTTAGATTATTTTTAAAAAAAAATAATATGTGTATATTTATTAATAATAATAATGTGTCTCTGTTTATTTACTATGGCGACACTGAACTTTGATTTGACAAATAGCGGAGCTGTTTATAACTAAATTATATAAAAGGCGGTATATATTTAAAATGGTAAAAAAACCAACACACAGAGGGAATCTAGTGTTATGACACTCCTTTCCTCATTTTCTGTCGAATTCTGGATTCGTTGCGTTTTGAGTGACGGAACTCAACGCCGCGCTTTGCCCCGACACCAGAGCGAAGAAATCAAAATAAATATTTCATTTCCTCGAGTGATTATCGAACTCAAAACCAGCCGCGTTTACAAAGTCACACACTTGAAATTAAATTGTTTTTATTAGCATATTGTGTTCGAGCAGTGAGAGTGAAAAGTAAAGGGGCCCCTGAAGCTGATACTTGTGTAACAAATCCCAGTAACTGGTCTTAGCTCAAAAGTAGAAGCATTTATATTTTCTATAAATTGAGAAATAATAATATATGAACTACTGAAATATTATAGACAACAAGAGTAATTTTATTGGTATCATTTGAATAAAGAAGATACCAAATGTCTGAACAAAATGATATATTCAATTTTTTTTATATTTGAATTTTATTAATATTTAGCACCGAATAAAGGTTAGAAGGGATTGTTATTTGACGAGAGAAGAAGATACAGCTCTTAAATCAATGGTTCTAATCAAAAATTTTTATATTTTTGCAAAAAAAATACAATAATCAGTGATCAAATTCACAATTTAGTGTCTTCGCTAAAATGCCTAAGTAAAATGACCATGGACAGTATCAGACCATAAAATCAGTTTTATTTGGAATGTTTTTCACGTTGTGTTCCGAACATAGCATTGCAGGTGGAGGAAACCTGGAAACATAATGTTAGGACACTGCTTCCATTATGACACGTCTGTTCCACATTTTCAGCCGAATTCTGGAGCTTGTGTGTGTAGGAATTCAACGCCGCGCTTTGCCTCTTTCCCGTGGCGAGGAAATGAAAATATTAAATATTTGAAATGAAGCTGTCATAAACTTTCGATATGATCACCGTTTTATCCGATGTGCATTGTCATTATTCAAAGGCTGAGGTTCTCAAACGATGTGATTGGAACGGTATATACAAGTACAGTAGTATGCAAACACGGATATCGTACGGATAATAGACGTGGGCGAATTGTTTGTTTCGGAAACTATTTTCGTTGGTAGATATCTATGAGGATTAGCTTATTGCAATGTTTTATTATAATTACTGCTTGTCGGTTATATAGTTAGTTGTTACTGTTGCAATTCTGGATTCAAATCTAGACTAAACTAGAGACTAGATGTAGGCTGACCGGAGCCATGATGGTCAGCCGTCATGGAGGAGCACTCTGAGCTTTTAGTGGGTTTTACACTTTATCATCTATAGACTAAAAGAAATAAATTTTTATTTAAAAGAGTGTTTACACGTCTGTTTGTAAATCCGATTTTCCGAAGATTTTTTTTATTACTTTCCGTATCACTCCGATGCCGATCATATATCTATTTTGTTTAATAAAGCTATCACTTAGCTGCTCCCATTATATAATATATACAAATCTGCCAAATCCACATTCATCAAAACGTATTATATTCTATTTCCAATAGTATAGATACATTCAATACTGAAACAGTCCAACGAGATGCATATATCATTAACTCGGACAGTGTAATAACGGTTGACTGATTTGAAAACCTTGCAGAACGCGCGCACCGTGGCAGTGCCGACGTCACTCTATCTGTGACAGCCGCACTGGGTCGTCGCGAATTATTACATCGAAGTCAGGATTAAGCGAGTTTTTATGAATAGCGTTAGACGTATAAGGCTTATATTATATATTTTATTTTATGAAAAGAAAAATAATTTAAGCCTGATTTTATAAAGTACACTTAAATTATTAAAAGTTCAATTCATATAGAACTGCATATGAATTCATTTGTTTTTGATCTATTCCGACATTGTATGAGATTATAAACTATTATCTAAATGGATGGACTCGCCCTTGTGAACTGTGCATTGATTTTACCTTTATTGAATGGTAAACCTCCAAAATTAAATCCTTTCAAAAATGGTAGCTTGGCTTTGTCAAAAAAAATTAAATAAAAACATTTTTAAAATAGATGGGCATCTCTTAACATATTCATATGTTTTACTACGTTATATAGACCAGTCGTGGCGCAGCGGCACGAAGTGTGATTGTAAAACCGACTGGTTGTGGTTTCGATCCCCACTCGAGGAGATGAAATATTTACTTAAATTTATATTTCCATTTCTTCGCTCTGGTCTCGAGGCTAAGCGCGGCGTTGAGTTCTGCCACTCAACACGCAAAGCCTCCAAAGAAATCGGCAGAAAGTGGGGAATGGAGTGTCTTAACACTAGGTTCCCTCTGCCTACCCTGCTTTTTGCGGGATACAGCGTGAAGCTGATTTGATTTTTTTTTATATAGAGAAATCCAGAAAAAAAAGTGATTTACGGTACTTAGCATTGTGATTGAAATTATTATTATTCTTCTGACAAGAAACTTAATATTTTTTATCATTTCTGTAAATTGTATTTAGTCTGGCCATAAATATTGCTATAATTATTATAAAAAGAAAACAAAAAATACTTTTGAATTTGGAATCTGTCATTTTTATACGATTGTTCATTGTGTTTTCTCGGTTTCGCGCCAACATATTGTAAAATATTTTATGATATCAAAATGGAGTAGGGTGATAAAGAGAATTGAAATTATAATTGCATTACATAAAGTAGGTATGCAGCCAATTAATTTTTTTAAAATCTTCCGAACGTTTTCGTTTCCATACGTTTATTAGTCAAACATTTGTGTACCGGGCTATCGATAGGTATGTAATGAAACCTCCTGCCTATGATAAAAAAATATTTGTCCGTCCGCAGAGTGTTCGTACAAAAAAGGTGAAGGCACTAGGGGAAAGACTTAAAAAAAAAACTTAAAGGAAAAGATTTTACCTCGGTAGATGAAGATAACATCTAGAACCATGTCGTATTGTAAAAGATGACTTAGGACTTGTAGATTATAAGAGACGTACTGGTAATTTCGTAACTAATAATTTTAAAAAAGAATAGAGGTAAAATCAAAAAACTCAAAAGGAGGTCATAGATCTTTTTTTGTTGACGGATGAGGAAACTATTACAATTGATCAATATGATCTCAAAATTTCTATCCTGTGAAGTTAAAATAAAAGATAACATGATAATCAGTCCTTTAAAAATGGTGAACTTCAGTACGACACGACTTCGGCACAACATAATAAAAATTAACTTGTAAATAATATTAAAACAAACGTCTAATAATAATTATTATTCGCAAGCATTAGATTCGCCAGGCTATTACTCCTAATATCATGAGCGCTGCAACCAGAACCTGCATGCCGCGGTACTATAACTCAAAGTTCAAATGGCGCCCAGCGGACGGCTTTATCTCTGTACCCCGCGACAACGTCAGCTTCTCTACAATGCCTTACAATTCATCCGCAATTAGACCATTTGCAATGTTACATCGAGTTTTAGCTGAATTTTGAGTTTTCATTTCAATATAAGGGGTTAGTTGTAACTTTTTAGATTCCTTATATTAAGATTGACGCTTTTATATTAGTATTTTTTATAAGTTGTACTTCCTTTTTACCTACAATAAAACACCTAAAGTTCCAATGAAATTATTTGTAACATATAATTTGGCAATCACTGCACTAATATTAGCTGCGATTTAGCCTAACAGTTAGGGAACGGAGTGTCTTAACACTAGGTTCCCTCTGCCTACTCTGCTGTATGCGGGATACAGCGTGAAGCTGATTATATACAAAAAATTAAATATAAATAAATACTTCATTTCCTCGAGTGGGAATCGAACCCACAACCAGTCGCGTTTACAGTCACACTTTGTGCCTCTGCGCCACGACCGGCCTCATATTTTTTCTATATTTTCATGTTTTCTTTTTTTTGCTTTGGTGTCGAGGCAAAGCGCAGCATTGAGTTCCGCAACTCAACACGCATGGCCTCTAGAATTCGGAAAGTGGGGAACGGAGTGTCGTAACGTTAGGTTCCCTTTGCCTACCCTGCGGTATGGATATAGCGTGAAGCTGATTTATTTAAATTCTTATTATTTTACCGTAATTTCGTGTATGGTTATTGGTATTGTTTGCTAAAGCGCCGACTGACAAGTTTTGTTGAATTTAAATGAGGCAGAAGTATCGTCCATCCTTTGCCATCACTCTGTCTGTGAGTCTTGTCATGTGGTTTAACGACTGACGTCGACAGCTCAGAGTTCAGTGAAGTTAAGTCACAGTGGACAAGTGTGGACATGCCATCAAAACATCACCTAAGAGATTCACTCACGTTGCTCCACTTTGATGACAACAAAGTCAAGCAACATAAGCAAATCCCTTCTCTTTCATAAAAAAAATACAAAATATTATTTGCTTCTCACTTTAATAATTATAATAAGACATTTTATGTTAGATAAGCGTCGTACAAATTACCTCTGACAAAAACACAAACTTTTCAAGTTTTAAAAGCTTTCTCTATAAAACGGATAATAATGTCATAGCAATAAAACAGCCACTTAATAAATTGGCCTTCTAAAGTTCCTTCGGCAAGGAAACCTCCATAAGCCACCCTGGTTTTGTCCATCAAGAGAATTTAATAACCGAGAAAAATAAAATAAACAAGCGGTAAAACGAAAACCTCGTAGATCTCCACAAATCCTCGTCCGGAATCGTGGCAAAGTCTGTTAGGGGAAATTTGTTTAACTCGAGTTGGAAATGGGAAATATTCACGAATAATAGTGAAATATACGCAGGACAAGTCAGAATTGTGGAATAGTATTAAGAGGCACTTATCCACTCATTAAAATATGACAACGACCACTTTTCAATTTACTAGATGAGAACATAAACTTCGTAAAATATTTCTGACATGACAAAATAAGAAAAGAAAAATATAAATACTCATGTATACAGTTGAGGCCGTTGTGGCAGCACAAGTGTGACCTTAGCGGGACTTATTATTTATTAATATTTTTATTTCTTCGCTGTGGTACCAAACCAAAAGTGCGGCGTTGAGTTCCGGCACTTATCAGGCAATGCCTCGAAAATTGGGGGAATGTGGGGAACGGAAGCTCTTCAGCTCTCTAAGTTCCCTCTGCGTACCCTGCTACGTGCGGGATGAAACTATGAAAATATATGCTGTAATATGTTACTTTCTAAGTTTAAAGATTTTTGAACAATCATTTCTTTAATATATATTTTCGTATTACTTTATTGGTGCCTCGTTTGATATTCGTAACGAGATTAAATGACAATGCACATTAAACTCGAGAGCAAGGCTAGTACACATAAAGCGCGGCAATACGTCGTTTGACTAGAGTTCCTGCATTTCGTATTTTAGAAGTTTTGTAAAGGAAATTTCTTATCACTAACACGAATAAAAATACAAAGATTAAATTTAAGTTTAAGCTATTTCAGCTAAATTTGTGGTTTGTTTCACTTGTGATAAACATTTATAATATGTAGTATTTATACATATTATAAATGTTTATCACAAGGGCAGTCGTGGCTCAGGGGCACAAGCATCGACTGTGAACGCGACAGGTTGTGAGTTCGATTTCCAGTCGGGAAAATGAAATATTTAATATTTTAATTTTTTCGCTCTAGTGTCGAGGCAAAAAGTGTGGCGTTGAATTCTGCCCCTCAACGAGCAATACCTCAAGCATTCGGTGGAAAATGGGGAACGGAGTGTCTTAACACTAGGTTCCCTCTGTCTATCTTGCTATGTGCAGGATACAGAGTAAAAAATAGTGCAATAGACATTTTAGATAGACAGATAGTAACCTGGTGTTAAGATACTCCGTTCTCTACTGTCTGCCCAGTTGCAGAGAACTTGCGAGTTGAGTTGCGGATCTCACACCAGAGCGTGGAAATGGAAATAATTTAAATATAATTCCCCTGTTATGGAAATTGAACCCACGACGGCCTTAACTCCTATATTTTCAAAGAATATATAAGGTCGGAGCAAAAGTATTTTTGTATTGTTCAGAACGTCACACTTAATGGTATTAAAACCAGGAAGTTTCACATTCAGTACAGCCAAAGAGGTTTGATTACTAATAATACATTCAAAATATGAAAATCTTTTGCCCCGACCTATTACATATCATTGTTATTATAGATAGGTAACTCTATTGTGCTAAGGACAGCTGTTACTGTTTATGTGACTCACACACAATGAGATAATCTAAATTATATTTATCGTATATAATATGTTTAGTTTTGCGTCACTTGGCTCTATTCGTTGACGTGGTCGACGTGTTTTGTGTCACAGTAAAAAAACTTGCGAATTGTTTTCTCAAAAAATAATATCCAGTGTATAATAAAATGGTATTATTTCTCTATAATGTAACAATGAACAAAATATAAATTTGGTTTTGTATATTGTTTTCTTATTTACTTATTAGTTAGTGTTCTTTATAAAAATAATTTGTGTTAGCCTGTTATATTAACCAATAATAATGACTCTGTTTAATTACTATAGCAGTACTGATTTGTAACTTAAGTGTATTAAAGGCTGTATCTGTATATACAAAGTGAGGCCGCCGTAGCTCAGGGGCACTAGCATGTGACTGTAACGCGATGGTTGTGGATTCGATCCGCATTCGGGGAACTCAGTTATTATTTATAAATATATTCATGTTTTCGCTCTCATATCAAGGAAAAATTGTGGCGTTCCGCCATTCAACAAGCAATCCTTCGAAAATCTCTGCCTACCTTGCTATTTGTAGAATACAATGCGAAGCTATAAAAAATGTATTTAAATGATTTTAATTAGCTAGATTGTGCTCGATCAGTGAATGCGAGTGTTGAGGGGTCCATGAAGTCAACACTTGGATGACAAGTCCCAATCCAGTGACTGGGACTTGTTATCTAAGTTCGGAGTTCAGAAGTACAAGCATTTATATTTGATGTAAATTGACGAATAATACTGATGAAATATTATGAAACTCACTGATGAAATATTATGGTCACTTTTCTGCGTAAGAGTTTTAATAACGTTTACCATCGAAAAAACTTTAACTTTAACACAATTGTTATTTGACGAGAGTATAAGAAACAGTTCTTATATAATAATAATACTGATCAAAATCACAATTCAGCCTCTTAGCTGATCATGTTCGTTACCAGACCATACAATCAGTTTTATTTGGAATCAGTTTTTTTCACGCATTCCGCACACAGCAGGCAGAGGGTATAGCAGAGGACATTCCGTTGCCATTACACACTTACGTTCCTCACTTATCGTCTAATTCTGGAGGAAGTGCATTTTGGAAATCATTACACTGCATTTTGTCTCTCTCCTACAGCGAGGAAATGCAAATATTAAATATTTTAAATATTAAATGTTCGAAATGAAGTTATCATAAACTTTTACTAAGATCACCGTTTTATCTGATATGCATTGTCATTATTCAAAGACTGAGTTTCTCAAACGATGCGATTGGAACGGTATATACAAGTACATATATACGGTATATACAAGTACATATGTACATATATACGGTATAGGCAAACACGGGCATCGTACGGATAATAGACGTGGGCGAATTGTTTGTTTCGGAAACTACTTCCGTTGGTAGATATCTATGAGGATTAGTTTAATACAATGTTTTATTGTAATTACTGCTTGTCGGTTGTATAGTTAGTTGCATTTGTTGCATTTTTGGATTTAAATTGAAATTAAACCAAATGGTAGATATAGTCGCTGCGGTTCAAGAAAGATTTGAGTCATCATGGCGCCGGTCAGTCGTCGAGGAGGAGCACTCTGAGATTTTAGTGGGTTTTCGATTTTACATTTCATCGTCGTTGCATCAAAAAAAACTATGTAAACACTGTTTTTACTGTTTTCTAATTACTTTTGTATCACTGTAAACTATGTATATCAAATAATAATATTCCAAACATGCCGATTATATCTATTTTGTGTAATAAAGTTAACATTTAGCTGCTTCCATTGTATAATATATTCAAATCTGCCAAATCCACATTCATCAAAACGCATTATATTCTAATTCCAATAGTATAGATACATTCAATACTGAAACAGTCCAACGAGATGCATATATCATTAACTCGGACAGTGTAATAACGGTTGACTGATTTGAAAACCTTGCAGAACGCGCGCACCGTGGCAGTGCCGACGTCACTCTATCTGTGACAGCCGCACTGGGTCGTCGCGAATTATTACATCGAAGTCAGGATTGAGTCAGTCTTTATGAATAGCGTTAGACGTATAAGGCTTATAGTATATTAAGATTTTTTATTCTTATATATAAAACAAAGGTTATCTCAGTGACGAGTAGAGGCTAGTCTCCGGAACATCTGATTTTTTATGGATATTTCACTGGAAGTTGAGAAGGTTGCGAATGAAAATATAAGCTCCTTCTTATCCCGGAATTCCCGACCAATGTGATAATCCCGATCTCGAGCGTCCCGATCCAATTAAATGCTAAAAGGTTAAATTTATAATTTTATTTCTGCGCTACAGAATAGATAACTATACTAAAATAACCATAAAATGATATAAAAAAATAAGTGAAGCTGGAAAAAAAAATCATTCTTAATCAAAAGGCACTGCGACAATAAATTCCGTCATCAAACGTCCAAAATCATGAAAATGAGACAAAATTGACTTAGGATAAATTTTAATTTTAAGCCTCAATTTATAGAGTACATTTAAATTATTAAAAGTTCCATTTATATAGATGTTCATATGAGTGATTTGTTTTTGATCCATTCTGAACTTGTATGAGATTATAAACTATTATCTAAATGGATGGACTCGCCCTTGAGAACTGTGCATTGATTTTACTTTTATTGAATGCTAAAAATAACAATGATTGTTTTATATTTTCCTTTCAAAAATGGTACTTTGGCTTTGTCAAAAAATTTGAAATGATTTTTTTTTAAATAGCCCATCTATTTAAAAGCGTTTTTAAATAGCCCATCTATTTAAAAAAAAATCATTTCAAATTTTTTGATATCTCCTAACATATTCATATATTTTATTACGCTATATAGAGATACTTTTGACGTATATTTTTATCATTATTGTAAGTTGTACTTAGTCAAGCCATAAATAGTGCTATAATTAAAAATAAACAAAATATTATTTACTTTTAAATTTGGAATCTGTCATTTTTATACGATTGTTCATTGTGGTTTCTCGTTTTCGCGCCAATATATTGTAAAATATTTTATGACATTAAAATGGAGTGAGATGATAAAGAGAACTGAATCATTGTGATTGCATTACATAAGGTAGGTGCATACCAGACAATTTTTAAAATCTTCCATACACTTAATGCCAGTCCTATCTCAAGACACGCCCGCGCCTCGGCGCGGCGGGGCCCAACGGTCGAAATCCCCCATGATTAGCGTACGCGGGGCATTCCCTCGCGATCGCCAACACTTCACGAGCGTCCATCAAAGTTCGTAATTTTTTCTTCAGCCCGGTAACGCTGTCAAGACCAATCAAGGTCAACAGCATTATGTCCATTCGAAAAAAACATCCATACACTTGATATTAGTCAAATATTTGTGTACCTGGCTACTGATAGGTATGTAATGACTCCTCTTCTGCTTATGACAAAGAAATATTTGGCCGTCTATGTAGTGTCGTACAAAAAAGGTGAAGGCAGTAGGGTGAAGACTTGCAAAAATCCTATTTGAAAATAAAAGATTTTACCACGATAAATGAAGATAACGTCTAGTATGATGTCGCGTATTTTAAAACATGGCTTAAAACTTGTAGATATAAGACGTACTAGTAATTTCTTAACTGATAATTTTAAAAAGAATAGGGTGGTAAAATCTAACAGCAAGTTAAAAAGTACTCAAAGGAAGGTCATAGATTTTTTTTGTGTACAGATTAGAAAATTGTTACAACTGATCAATATTTTAAATAACCACATGATCATATTTATGCTGAAAGCTTTTAAAAAGCTTTCAATTAGACAAACACAGTACAACGTGGACATCATCTGACTTCAGTGATGTTTTGGTGTTTTGTTAGCTATGAAGAAGTGATTGAGCCATATTTTTTGTAAAAAGATAACAAAACATCGGCACAAATATATCAAAATGCTATTCTTTACAGGGCAGTTAAGCCTTAACAGCATCATTTTCAATAACTCGGAATGGTATTTTTAGCAAGACTTGGCACCGTGTCTGAAAGCCGGATATACCCAACCTTAGTTAGAAACGAACGTTCAGGACTTCATCAGACATTCATTTTTCCTTGTGACAATATTTATCACATGACTAAGTTATAAATTATACATAATAACCTATCATTTCTATGTAGTATGTTTATTAATACAAATGATATTATATTGATAAGATAAGATGGCATTTTAAAATAATTATATATTACTATATAATAAAGGACTAATCTAATCTCACTCGAGCGCAGGGAGACCGAACGCGTTCGGTCTCCCTGGTTTTGCTTGCTCCCTCAGCATGTGCTTTACACTGTAATAGCTTAATGACATTGTAAAAGAGATTTTAAACATCGAAATACCTAAAATATTTTTTTCTAACTACTATTCTTAGCTTCGCGCTGTATCCCGAACATAGCAGGGTAGGCAGAGAGAACCTGAGAGCCTAGTGTTAAGATACTCTGTTCCCAATAAGACAGCTCTGTTCCCCATTTTTGCCATACTCCAGAGTATCTGGAGAACTGTCTAGGCATTGTGTGTTGAGTAGCAGAAAATGCCGCGCTTTGCCTCGTTACCAGAAATGGAAATTTTTAATATTTCAGTCCTCGTCCTAGTGGGATTAAACCCACAACCGTCGCGTTTACAGTCACCATATTATGTAGCTGAATCACGACGGGCCTAAAAATTAAAATTTAAACACCATAGCAGCCAAGATAAATAAAATTGTAAATATAGTTATTATCCATAACATATGTTATTCATATCAGCCATGATAGTTAAAGCGTAAACACGTTAAAATATCTATAATATTATGATAAAATTTTTAAAATAACAAACTCTCCACCCACGGTTGTCGGTGTTTCGCATAATTATCATGGGGTTCCACGATTTACTCGCCTAAACTCCTGCGTACTGTTATCTCAGTATCTGGTTAAAGTTCCCCAAACAAATTTAGCACGGGTCATTAATTTTGAGGCTCTGCCTGTTTTTATCAAGAAGTTTTAAACACTTTTTCAGTTTAGCAATCGTCGTATATTTTAATCATTATTTACGCGTACTGGTGTCGTAACCGCGGTGGGCTGGTACGGAGTGCCGCCCAATCTGTTTATTTTACTATTTATTAAAGGGGCAAGCAGCCGTAAGTATATATCTTTTTGGTTTTTCTAGCTTTACCCTGTATTCCACACACAGCAGGGTAGGCAGAGGGAATCTAGTGGTAAGGCAACCCCGTTCACCATTTTCCGCTAAATTCTGGAGACATTGCGCAAATAGTGGCGGAACTCAACGTCGCGCTTTATCTCGACAACAGAGCGTAAGAATGAAAATCTATCTTATTATTTTATTTTTATTTTATTTTTATTTTAATCACCAACACAGCGTACACTAACAATTTAAACAGAAAAAGAAAATCATACAATTAAAAACAAAGTGTCGCCGCAATTATAGGCGATGACGACAAGCATATACAATACAATATACAATAGTATTTTTTAAATTTTTAAGAAACTAAAGTAAGCATACACTAAAATTATATATAAAAATAATCGATAAAATACTTAATTTAAACAATAAGAACATTAACAAAAATATGATATTGTTATTTAAAAAAAAAAGAAAAATATATAATAAATAGACATGAGCGGTCACTTAGATCTCAGGGACTTCAAAATTAAATGACGAAATGTGTGTTTTTTATTAAAAAAAATGTCAAGGTCTACCTTCCTAGATATTGAATTGAAGTTTGTAACAATGTTTTTGTTTGTATTAGAAATACTATAAAC
>JAAIXJ010001835.1:96599-113498 GCA_013403705.1 Heliconius hermathena | reverse complement strand
GCATTGCGTGTTGAGTGGCAGAACTCAACGCCGCGCTTAACCTCGACACCAGAGCGAAGAAATGGAAATATAAATTTAAGTAAATATTTCATCTCCTCGAGTGGGGATCGAACCCACAACCAGTCGATTTTGCAGTCACATCTCGTGCCGCTGCGCCACGACCGGCCTCCTGCGCCACGACCGGCCTCAAATTATATGTTTTAAATTAAATTAGTTTAAAATTAAATTATTGTATTAATAATACATAATTTTCGTAATTTGATCCCTTAAGACAGATATTTGTATAAATTGTTTTTGAATTATAATAAATTATTGTTATTCAATGCCATGATGTAATATTGTGATTATTATTAACAATTGTTTTGGTTTCACTAAAACTATTAAAAAAACCTCACTTAAATATCAATCAAGTTTTTCTATTTATTTTACAAAGAAGTGCGACTATTGATATTGGAATAATTATAGCGTTACAAGAAAACTATTTTAATAATAAATCGAATAACAAAAAAAATCAACTCCGAATGTCGTTTGGTCATTAAGCAATTCTAGGATATAAGAGAAAATTATAAGGCTAGGATAGTTATTCCGAGTTGTTCTACGTATTCTGTGGTGGCTGTCCAAAAGGGGAGGCGCCGCGCCGGTGCAACCCCTTGCACCATTCTTAAGCTTTCAGTAGCTCGCGATACCTCAAGCTGAGCGGTCGTGTGCTCCGCTCACTGAATCAAAGGCAAACTTTTCACGGACTTCGAAGAAACAGATTAAAAGTTTACCGCCCTCTTAATCACTACTTCGCGTGTGTTGAATGCTATCCAATGATGGCTAACGATGTGTTTCGTTCCTTAAAATGTTTTTATAGAAGTGTTATTTTTTAGTTTTTCCATATTAGAATTATGTCGTTGTTATTTTGATGTTATGTTTAAAACTTAATGTCCTGTACATACCATTTGTTTTGGTTTTGTATTTTGGCGCCCAATGTGGGGCTGTTCAGTCGACATTTTTAATTTGGATAAATATAAAATAAAAACATCAAAATGTTCAACAAGCAAATAAATTTCGTGAAAATCCACAATATGATTTTTGTATTAGTCCTATTGGATTGGCTGCTGGCGAAAAGTATATATGCGACCTCACGTAAGTAAAGCACAATATTATTAAGTTACTTAAAAAATAACTATATTCATTTCGTGATAGCTTAACGTTTCTTTAAACCGATAATACTTTACAGTTGCTTTAACTTCGTGGTGAAAGGTCATTGTCAAAACGTATAAATATATTATAATGTACATTTTTCCTCTATAAGCATTTTCCGGGTTCGAAACAACTTTTGTTATTATCGCGTCGCTTAATAGTTTTATTTCACGCGTAACTGCTCATTTGAGTAATTAAAAATATTAATTAGAGTTAAGTGTCGTTTTGATTTAATTTTCTTGACACTTTAATTTCACTGATAATGGAATTAAAATGATAAGCTGTATCATTATTTTGTATATTTGTTGTGAAATTGAATAAAATAATATGAGAGAATGAATTATTACGTGTATTCGTTTTTTATACAGTTAATCAAAGGACCAGAACTAAATATGTAACATACTAAAGTGTAGTATTGAATTATATGTAGTATTAAACTATGGTTAAAAAACTACTTATACATATATAGTTTTCGTAGATCATCACTATACCACGTGGTGTGGAACCCATATATAGCTATATATATAGGTTCCACACCAGTTGTTTTTTTTATTTCAGTTTATCATACTGTATTCTATAACTTATTCAGTATACTCTAAAATTTGTAATGTATTAGAAATATTGCATGTCTAGGTTATCAAATAATATTGAAATATTTGTTTTAGAGTCAGTGCTGTATTTTTATTTCGTAGATTTTAATTTTGATTAAGTATGTAACATAAAGTATCTAGTATGAACATCTTAAGTCATTTTAAGTCAGTCATGAGGCCAGGGGCAGAGGCACAAGGTGTGACTGTAAAACCGACTGGTTGTGGGTTCGATCCCCACTCGAGAAAATGAAATATTTATTTACATTTATATTTGAATTTATTCGCTCTGGTATCAAGCCAAAGCGCGGCGTTAGCAGAAATGGGTGACGGATTGTCTTAACACTAGGTTGCCTCTGCCTACCCTGCTGTGTGCGGGATACAGCGTGAAGCTGTTTTAATTTTTAATGAACAATTAACTTTTATTATGTTGATGTTGAGGCCGTGGCGCAGTGACAAAACGACGCGTGTGACTTTAACTGGGTTCGATTTCCGCTCGGATGATAATATATATATATATATAAAATATATTTTCATTTCCTCGCTCTGATAGGCAAAGCGCAGCCCCACTCAACATGCAATGCCCCAGGAGACCAGGAATTCACGGGAAAGTGGTGAAAGGAAGTGCCTTACTACTACACTAGGTTTCCATGTTCCCTTTGACTACTTTACTATGTGTAGGAGTCAGCCTGAAGCTAAAAAAACTTTTATTATTGAGTATTTGTCGAATATATTTTTACTTACGAACTACTCTACTACACTAGAGTATTAGAATTCTAATAACTAATAATATACTTAAAATCATAATAAACGAGAACGTACAAGTTTACTTCTACACCTGATTATTATAAATGTTTCTAAATTACACTTGACCATGACTGATGAATATATATATATTTTGCAATTATACTATATATTGTGCGATCAACCATACCTTTATGCAAAAAGCCAATGAGTTTTTCTTATATAATATGTGTAAATAACAATGCATTTTAATAAATGCCTGGTCTAGTAATTATCATGTTTCATAGAGTTTTTTTTATGAAAAAAAAAAACAGGCAAAAGAGCATACGCGTCACCTGATGGTAAGTGATCACCTCCACCCACGATAACACCACAGGAGCCGATGCGTCTCCGGCCTTCAAGATGGAGGTTTTTTGAAGGTATCCATGTCATATCGACCTGGAAACACTGCCGCAGGTAGGCCATTCTGCAGTTGTGTGGCGCGTGGAAGGAGGCTCCTACGACACCCGCTCAGCAGTGAAGTGCGACGTATCCAGATAGTGTGGATGGTACCTGAGTTTGTGACAAGTTTGCTTGTTTTGTGAAAATTCGACGGCCGGTAACAGGCCAAACAGTTCTCCAGAACACTCCCCATGATAAATTCGGTAGAGAGCGCACAGTGACGAAACACCTCTACTAATCATTGCGTCCCCAACGATTCGAACGGTTCTACGTTATATGCGATCAAATGGCTCGAGCTGATAATGGGGTGCACCAGCCCAGAGATGAGAACAGTACTCCATATGAGACCGAACCTGGGCCCTATACAAGCCCAATCGATGTTTTAGCGTGAAGTACTGTCTTGCTCTGCTGATGATCCCCAATTTCTTTGAGGCCAACTTGGCCTTGCTTTACAGATGATCGCGATACTGGTTGTCATTCGAAATGCTAAAACCCAATATGCTGATACTAGACGCGGCTATAAGGGGTTGTGTTTTGGAAGACTGGCGATATGACAAATGGGGTTTTCTTGGAGGTTAACCTGCAAACTTGTATCTTCTTGGGATTGAATTTAACCAAGTTCCTTTCACACCATGAAAAAATATTCCCAAGGGATGCCTCAACTAAAGACACAAGTTTATTTCGGCATTGGTCGACGTTTTCCTGAGAAAGACTTGCGTCGCCGTATTAAACAGCACCCACTGTGCTATTATCTGCATAGCAACGTATGCTCCTTTATCCCCTAACATGTCAGAAAATCACCGGCTCAGCGACCATGGTGGAAGTCATATTGACGGTTATTAATCAATCTGTAATCCGTCAGGTAAACCATGAGCTGGCTATTTGTAATGCTCTCCATCATCTTCGTGAGCAGGGAGGTGATAACAACAGGTCAAATTCGTAGTTAGGCCCGTAGTTAGATGGATCGGAAACATTGCGTTTCTTCGGGATCGGGTGGATGAGAGCGCTCTTCCACGAGTCTGTGAGTACGCCGACTGAATAAGAGTGCCGAAATAAACGCGTTAGTACCGGTGGCAGCTCAGGAGCACTTGAACGGCGGACTCAAGGAGAGATGTCATGTGGCTCGTTCGACTTGTGGCTGTCCAAAGAGGACAAAGCTCGCCTAACAGCTTTTTGGTTTAATTTAACCTCAGAGCTTTGGAACCGTGGAATGGTGGGCGGCGTTATTCTATGGTCATCCAAAGTCAAATTCGAGGCAAAAAGAGCGCCCAAGAGATCGTCTTTCTCTTTCGCCGTATGGACTAAAATGACATTTCGTGTGCGTTATGACGAAAGCGAAGGATGGCTGAAGTTTCCAAGTGCCGCCTTTGAGAGCGCCCAAAACTGATGAGTTCGAGAGATGATGGGTAGGTCTCAGGCTTCTCGTTGATTTTGGTGATATGTTCGGACCTTGGCAATTTGCCAATAAAAGAATCTAGAGGCTCGGTTATACCTCCTCTTTGAGGCTTTCACCTTTGGATCCTTAGTAACCAAATGCCTCGGCCCAGATTTGATATGCCTCGCGTTTTATAAAGACAGCAAGCTTGCAAGACATATCAAACCAAGTCTGTGACTTGCCACCAATACTAGGATTATCAGAAGAGAAGCCGGGCCTCAGGGATAAGATGAGTAAAATATACGCATCTCATCCCAATCTGCTGACTTGTAGTGTCAAACGTGGTGAGTTGCGGGAATTCTGCATTCAGCAACTTAATGTACATGACACTTCATATCAGGCAGTGGTCTGAAGACTCCAACCACAGCATCGACGACGACCCAGTACTGTTCCGGATGTGAAGTGAGCAGAAGGTCCAATAAGGAGACATCCACGCCCGGGAGTCACGTAGGATAATCCATTCATCATAGCACGGTCGAATGCCTCCCCGCGTGGTCAGTGGTGCGTAATCCAAGCCAACTGGCATTGTGCGCATGGCAATTACCAAGTATCACGACCTCAGTGGGAGGGATATGTGAGAGCATATCGTCGACAGCCGATTGCATGTGCTCTATGAGACGATTCGTTTCTTCATTACCACTTTGGGACCTGTACAGGCATGCGTAGACTCGGACTTGGTCGTCCGAGTCAACACGGAGCCAGATAGCAAACTGGTCCCGATCTTCAAAAATGGAAACTTTAGTCCTCTCCTGCGAACACAGCGACACGCCGGGGTCGGTTGAGGCATAAAATTGGGTTCTAATTTGTAGTCGGGGTATTAAAGATAAATTTTGTCGCTCGATCGGGCAATCTGTGTCTCCGTCAAAAATAACAAGTGCCGTCTCAAGATGTGTTGAAAGTCTGTTAAAGAATTTAAGAAATTTAAAAAATTTAACTATTTAATTTAAAAACTTTTAAAAAATTTAAGTTACTGACACTTGCTGATGTCTAGTAGACATTTCGGACGCCAAATTGGTAGCAACTAGAAAAAAGAGACTTCCATCACTATATTTTGTCTTTAAACATTTTTAAAGTGTTATTCCACACTTAGGAAAGAAAAATACTTATTTAGAAAACGTATAAAAATTTGAACGCAGCGGGACTCGTTTCCAGGAGGCGCGGGTTCGAGTCCCGCTGCGTTCAAATTTTTATACGTTTTCTAAATAAGTATATTTTGTCTTTCTAAATCTCAATCTATTAAGTTGTGTTATATATAAAAAATAGGGAAAAATATTATTTCTATTTCAAGGCTTAACCGTTTTCTAAGTAAACATTCATTTGAATCTGCTGGTACGTTATTTCACGCATGAGCGATCTCATTCTTCATCCATACTAATATACAAATATGCTTATAAATAATATAAAACATCCTTTTTATAAGCTAATTTGTTAGTTGTTATTTTGTTTTTTTTTAGTTTGTTGACAGTGAGCATATTACCTAAATGACAATTGTAAGATTAAATAATGATACTATTAATGTACATAAAATTCAAATGTACATATTCAAGAATTCTAACTAACATTAAAATATATTTTATAATATAAAAAGATTTTATTAATAAATAGCCTTTCCTTATCACCTTATTATCACCTTAATAAAGATATTTTTTTATAATAGTTTCAGTTTTTCTCAAGTTAAACAATTTCAATATTAAATAGTTCAACTAAGATTAGTCTAAGTTATCACTTCTGTCAGGCGTCCCGACACTCACAAGTTGTTTTTTTTTCCACGTGATCAGGCTTTTTATTGTGAATTTTCAGACATAATCATCAATAGATAATTCAAGTTTACGCTTTATTTCCATTTATGTATGATGTACACATTCTTATATAATATGCGCTTATTCGTAAATCTAAATAAAATAATATTAAAATTGTATTTAAAAATGTTACAGTAAAATATTTAATAAAAAAATATTCTTTTAATGAGTCAAAACTAAAATAAACTTTGTCATGCCAACAAAAAAATTACATATCGTTAAGGCTAGCAACTTAAGTATAAAGGCTAATAAGTTCAAGTACCGCGCTACTCGACTAATATAATATTTTTTTGAAATAATTTCTGTAAACGTGAATGGAAATATGTTTTTCCCCAACGATATTTAAATATGGGGAGTAATATTTTAATGACTTTTGAGATTCTCGCTGTGCTCTTGGCCCGCAAAAAATATAGTGTTAAGTAGGCCACTAATGTACGCTGCGGTTTTAAAAAAATATTGTGAAGATATTGAAATGATAAATTTTATTGTAGCGTAACACATTATTAGCAGTTGCCATTATTAAAAATAATATTATATTTTCACGCATTTTTCAATAATAATAATTATTTAAAAATGCGTGAAACTGACTGGTTCTCGACTCGACTGTCAGTCAGTCAGTCATAAAACACACAAATCAAAACATTAATACTTCACAGGTATTAACATTTCGGGTGCTTAAACTGTTTAATAGCATTTGCATTTGCAATTTGCATTGACAACTAACCTCTATAGGTTGGAAGGCATGTGAAACATTCATTTTGAATAGATTTCATAAGGTACAGGTTCAAAAGAGATTGTTGAATTCTAATAGATTTTTTTATATACATTCTTATTATAAAGTATTATAATGAGGTCATCCCGGCGCAGCGGCAGACCGTCTGACTGTAAACACGACAGGTGTGGGTTCGATTCTTATTCGGGTAAATAATTTTATTTATTTCCTCTGGTTACAAAACAAAGCGCTGTGTTTAGTTTCGCCACGCAACACGCCACTAGAGCAGAGCGTGGTGACTGATGTGTTTTAACATTAGGTCCCTTATACTACAAGAACTTTCAATTCGAAAATAACTACGTTCCTGAATTTAGTGAGTCCAACCAAACAATTTTTTTATCTGTTAATATTATTATTATAGAAAGAATTTGTTCATTTTCTAATAAAGATTTTATTTTGTCATGTTAATTGTGGTACAATTGTTAAGTTAATGAAAATATTTAAGAAATATATATAAAACAGCGCATGGGTGGCTTTATTTACAACTTTTTTTTGTCTTACAGACTATAAATATATTTTTTACTGTCTACAGAAATAAAATAAAATTCAAATATTAAGGCTATCGTGGTGCAGCTGGACTATCTCTCACTCTAAGCGCGGTGGATGTGGGTTTGATTCCCACTATAATAAATCGTTATATTTTCTTGCAAAATGTTATTTTTCCCATTTTGAGAGATAAAAGAACGGCACTGTGTCTCATCACCCAAGAAGTAATTTCATAGAAATAGGACGAAAACTAAAGAACGGGATGTCTCAGCTCACAACACTCTCTGCGACCATCTTAAATATTGCTTAATACGCAAGAAGAAAAAAAACACATTTTCTAGACAAAGTAAATAAAATAAAAATTAAGTTAGTAGGTCTTTACGTCGTTCAAACAAAATACTTAGTTTAAAGTAGTGGAAAAGTTATCCTTCTATAATTTTTTTAATAAACTTTTAACCAAGTGCAATCATTCACGCGAGCTGCACTTAGGTGCCGCTCCTCTTTTTTTGTGAAAATACGCGCTCGAAACATCTACTCAAAGCGGGCTCTTTAAAATTAACCAACTAACTTTTAAATATAATATTTTAGGATTATTCTTTAAATTTAGTTTGTAGCTCAGTGAGGAATAATTAATATGAAAAACGAAAATATTTTATTACACAGGTATAAATATGTAAAAATACTTGTTTTAGAAAAAAACCGATCTCGACTTTTAGTTAAAATAAACAAAAATGTCATTAAAGGACCATTAATCAAAAGACTAACATAATTTTAGTTTACATCCAGACTTCTCCATTCACATCTATAGATAAAAAGACAAAAAAGAGATAAAACAAACATCTAAACTACAGAAATAAAAAAAACCAAGTACCTCCAAAAATTTAAAGAAATCGACAAGAAAGCCAAAGCAATATGGTTTATTGTAAAGGCAGGGTTTACGAAACTTCCGGGGCTGTCACTGACAAATTGCGAGGCCCGGACCACGCCGCCGCTAATTGACTGCGCGTCAAATTCTACCGCGATAATCCAAATAGGGGTAGTGATTTTAATACAACGTTTCTAATCATCCCTGTCAGTGTGGCTATTAGTTCGGCTAATGTGCTCGAAAAAACATTACAGTAGTTTACGTTACGTTCTACTGAGTAGACCTTTTAGATTAATTGCAGTCTGCTCTGGACTTTGGTAACAAATGGTTAGTTGATGCAGGACTTTTTTTAGCTTATTTTTTTATGTTATATCTATTAATATAGTATTAAAGGCCAGGAGGAGGTCGTGGCGCAGAGGGATAGGCGTGTGAGTGTAAACGCGACAGGTTGTGAGTTCGATTCCACTTCCACTTAACACGCAATGCCTCCCGGAATTCGATGGAAAGTAGTGAGCGGAGAGTCTTAACGCTTGGCTACCTCTGCGTACCTGACATGCGGGATACAGCGTAAAGCTGGAAATAGTATTAAAAATAAAAATCATTATTTATAACAAACAGTAGGTACTATACAGTGATAAAATGTGTAAATATTTTGATTGGGTAAATACCCATCAATAACCAATACGCGGACCAGACGACTGCGTCGAAATAGCTTCATTTGCGGTAATTATGTGATAACATGTAATTATTGCGATGTGTTCGTACATTTATCTATCTTTTTATCTGAATTTTAATTATGGAAAAAGTTATTGCAGCTTATTAAAAACTTGGATTTATATCGCATTAAATCAATGCGATATAAATCCAATTTGAAATTATAGTTACAATGGTTTCCTTTATATGGTCGAATTTAGAAAGAAAACGAAAAATAAATAAAAAAGGCAAATTATATTCTTATAGAAACTAAAAATCTGATTGTGAATAAATGGCTGAAGTGTTCTATATAAGACTATAGTTCTTATATAATATATTTATACCATAATATAAATATAATTTTGTTACAAATCAGCTCCACGCTGTATCCCGTACACAGCCGGGGAGGCAGAGGGAACCTAGTGTCAACACACTCTGTTCCCCTCTTTCCACGGTATTCTGGAGGTATTGCGTATTGAGAGGCGGAACTCAACGCCGCGCTTTGCTTCGTCACCAAAGCGAAGAAATAAAAGAGAGATTTATTTAAATAAATATTTCATTTCCTCGAGTGGGGATCGAATCCACAACCACTCGAGTCAGTAGAGGAACCAGGGGAACAGTCACATTTTGTTACCCTGCACCACTACTGATCTTAACCTATACTAAATTATAAATATTGTAACTATGTTCTGTTCTTTGATAGTGGCGTTCCGAATGTGCCAGTTCAGCACTAATATACAATGTCAACGTTTTTCTCTTAATCTATATGTCAGTAACTTGCTTAATTTTTTACTTTTTTTTCTGCTTTCTGCTTTAAAAAAAATAAATGCCTACATTTTTAAACAGAATTCCTCTACATTGTTTACCCGAAATATACAGTATATTGTTATATGTACATAAGTTAGAACATTCAGTTAAATTTCACACGTTTTCTCAATAGAACCAAATTTGGGCGCCGGCTCTACTTATTGACAATACTGACCCTTATTAATTAAATTGACATTTTAATTTATACAACTGTGTGTGAAAGTCTGTTTAATTAAAATAAATTTGAAAGGTCCCAACTAAACAAATGCATAGGTACATAAAACACTATATGGGCTATAGAAATATTTGAGTCATTTCTCAATATTTTTTTGTATTTTTTTTATAAGTAATAAAAAAAATTGTAGATCTAGTGCTATCGAACTTAATAATTTTCTAGTACAAGTGCACGCGTACTTAATAACACACATACACACATAAATGTCTTTACGGAAAATATGAACAGATTATGTTATAAATTATTGTTTATACGGTATTAGTGGTGATTATCTTGAGGTCACTCCATACTTATTCTGACCTAAATTTATTTGTCCAGTTTCGTGTGTCGCGTGCCACCTAATTTAATCAAAACATGGTTAATAAACCGTATTTGGCAATAACGCGTCGTCTTAAGCTGCCTTTATTTTCTTTCAGTAAGTGGATAGTTAAATAATAATAAGGTGTATATAAAAGAACAACACAACACGCAATGTTTCCAATTGGCCATTCCCAATTGGTAACATTGCACTTGCAATTGCAAGGAAGGAGGAAAACGGAGAATGGAGTGTCTGCATACTAGGGCCTATCCTAGATGTAAAAATTAATAATTTAAGGAAAATGCTATTATATAATATCACAATTTTTTATGTTGTAAGATAATTTAAAGGCGATTACAAGGCGAGTGTATAAAATAACTTTAAAGAATATTAGTACATACAATTTAGACTTTCCACAGAATCTGTCACTTCTCACTGACACCACGATTTCGCGATGTTCCATGAAATAAAAAAAAGTTAAGTTTTATAATATAAAATTGTTCGACTTAAAGCAACTTCACACTTTCTGTAGTATGTCGCAGGAGAGGCAAAAGGAATCCTAGTGTTAAGACACTTTGTAATCTATTTTCGATCCATTTTACCAAAGTGGGACGATGGAAAATAATTTAAATACTTAATCTGGCAACAATAATAGTAGAAATCGAACCCACATTTATTGTATTTACGATTTATGAGTTTATTTTTGCCTTGACGTTACGTAATGTATTACTGTAATAATTCCTTAATCATGATATTTATTTATATTATTGAACCAAAGTAGTAGTTTCTGATTATATCAGAAATATTGTTATATACCTCAAGAGATTGGAGCAAATACATTATTATTATACCAACAATCTTTTTTACTTCAAAATTTCATATTGATAAAACGTCTTTGGAGTAACTTATTTTATACTTTTCTGCGAAACAGAAATCAGAATCAGTTTCCTTTTTTTGTGCGTTAGTAAATTATTATTTTTATTAATTTTTTTTTAGCTGCACGCTGTATTTCCTTACATAGCGTTGTAAGGGAGAGAACTTATGACGGAACTGCCTTCGCCATTTTACGCCGAAATCTAGAGGATTCGAATTGCGTCTTGACACGGTGTCTTTACGCCAGAACGAATAAATGAAAATATTAAATGTTTCATTTCCTCGAGTGGGAATCGAACACACAAGCCGTCTACGCCCACAGTTGTACGTCTGCACCCCTGCGCCAAGACTGGTCTCTTGTCCATAAATACTTTTTTTATATATTATCGTTTCGCTTTATGTAGCTCGTATATTTTAATGGTTTTTACGACATAGAAAACTTAGTACGGGGTCTCTCCATTCTCCACAATTCGCGCACACATTTTAATATTATGTAAATAATAGTAATTATATCAAGTACTACGAATAAACGGACTCATTGGGAATAGGCTTCAAGTTAAAATATACTTCGAAGATGGTACTCTTAGGATCGTCTTATCTAAAGAGATGGGCCTGGCACCCACCTGGTGAATCTATGGAATGCTGAGTAGAATCTACTTAACTCTCTTGAACTAAAATCAACGAAATATAGTTACATTTGTATATAAGTTCTATAAAGCGCATTTCACTGGAAAATATAAACATATTTGTATTTATATATGCATATACACGAATATATTATCAAAATTATCTCATTTGTCTCAACCTAGCTTCATCACATTAAAATGTAAGCCTTGTTTCTAAATCGTTGGCTTCATTACCGGGCCGAATTAATTCTGTATATTAACTCACAGTTTACATAACCCGTACCCGTTAACTTTGATTTGTTTTTACTTCATTGTTTATTATCTTTAACTTCATAGAACAATACGTTCAAGTGGATGAATATTATAAGGTTATTATAAATGTACTGGCTTTCATCCCACGGGCATTAAATGTACGGTAAATGCCAATCCTATTGTGTTTTGATATAAAAGTATATTCAATATCATTTTCATCTAAAACAAGTAATTCGACGAAATAATTTAATTAATTTATTTAAGAGGCCAGTCGAGTCCCGGGTACGCAAGCGTGTTTCTCTTTATGCGTGACTGCAAACGGGACAGGTTGTGGGCATTTCATCGCACTAGTGTCGAGGCAAAGCGCGGCGTTGAGTTCCGCCACTCCACCGGCTATGCCACCCGAATTCGAAGTGGGAAGCGGAGTATCTGAACACTAGGCTCCCTCTGCCTACCGTACTATAAATTTATACTCTTGAAACAGCGATAAGCTGAAAAATATATATATATATATATATATATATATATATATATATATATATATAATATTGAGTTTTGAATCAAAAAATACCTTTTAAAAATAAATTCCTTCCATGTAGAAGTTTAATGATAAATTTTTCAGAGCTCTGTAAAAGTTCTTTTATTTCTAAATATAGTTTACTAACTATTTTAATATTATTTAAAATTTGATGCTGAACTTTCAAAATATATTTTTTTGTGTAGATCTTATTAATAAAATATTAAGTTTTATAACAGGAGCCTTTGATGTAATTTTAAGTTACTATGAAGTAGTTTGAAACTGTATGGATGGATGGATGTAGCCTGTCAACTTCGACCGTGATTAAATTAATACTATTATACTTGTTTTTTTAAACTAGAGTTTTATTATCTCTGCCATTTAAATGTGTGTAAAATCATTGTAGATTTCAGTTTTTGGTGAAAAATGTCACGCTAATTTAAGTACTACGTCAAATTGTAAGCAAATTGCTTACAATTTGAAGTGTTGCTTGATTTGCTTACAATTTGCCATTCCATTCATAACTTAAACCATGTTATTTGGGCACTTGAAATAACTTTAACTTTCAAACACAATAATTGGTATAATTCTCCACTCAAGGAAATGAAATGTTTAATATATTCATTTTCTCACTCTGGTGTCGGGACACTTACCACACAATGACGCCAGAAAAAAAAAATTAAATTAAATTAAATTAGCTTCACGCTGTATCCCGCACAAGCAGGGTAGGCAGAGGGAACCTAGTGTTAAGACACTCCGTTCCCCACTTTCTGCCGAATTCTGGAGGCATTGCGTGTTGAGTGGCAGAACTCAACGCCGCGCTTAACCTCGACACCAGAGCGAAGAAATGGAAATATAAATTTAAGTAAATATTTCATCTCCTCGAGTGGGGATCGAACCCACAACCAGTCGGTTTTGCAGTCACACGTCGTGCCGCTGCGCCACGACCGGCCTCAATGACAATGACGCCAGAATTCTGCGGAAATTGGGGAGCGGAGTGTCTTAACATTAGGCACACTCTGGCTACCTTGTTACTTGCAGGATACAGCGTCATGATAAAAAAAAATTAACGATAAACATTAAATCGTGTTGAATAATAATGTTGTAATTTTATTTTGTTATACATATTGTTAACAATACAAAAATATCCATAATAAATCAGAGTAAATTAGGAAAGTTATAATATTTTCCGGTAAACCTAAATATTATCATTGTAAATAAAAATATTTTAATATGATAAAAGTTTACAGTTAAGGATAATAACCGTTATAATTAGTGAAAACCTTTACTAATTAATATTAATTAGAAGGCGCAAGGTGAAATCCCGGTGAATATATTAAAAATTTTAGGGACCTTTACCTCAAAAAGTCAAAACAGAAAGAACCCTTATAGGATCACTTTATTGTCCATCTGTCAAGACCATTTGTCTAAAGATTGCGTAGAGATATCACGCTGAAATTAATACCAAATATTAAAGTCTATGGTTCTTTGAAGCAAAGGAATAATGAAGCTTCTAAGTCGACGCAATCAAAAGATACGAGCATTTGTACATCGTATTTGCTACATTTCGTATGAAATTGACCGCACAATCAAATTTTACAAGGTACTTTTGTGACCTTAAAGTTATGAAATTTGTGAGAACTTACAGTACAAATAAAAGGAAAAACATTGAAAGTGATAATTTATATAGCAGTAGAAGAGACCGACTCGCATTTAACCGTTTTTTATTTTAATCCTTTACAATTATGTAAGAGATATACAGGTAGGTACAAGAGAAACAGCGAAATGGCAAGTTTCGTTAGCATAAGATAGAGGGACACTTAAAAAGTATAATAGAAAGCAAAAAGGTTTTTTTTTAATTTCTTGTCTGTCTGTCTGTCTATACGTATGGTCACATTCTTTTCTGAAAGTACTGAACCGATTTACTTGAAAGATTCACCAATTGCTTTGTTTTAACTCAACAATTAAAGTTTGTTTCATCAAAATTGGTTCATTAAAAAAAAGTTATCGTCATTTGAATGAACTCAAGGCATTAGTTTGCCTGTGAATGTAATATAGCAATCGCGCTGGTAAGATTCTTGGCCAAAGAATGACATATGCAACGTCTTGGTTATATGACTGTTGATAAAAATATAGATATATTTTTGAAGCACTATTATACAATATTTTATACAATAAAGTAAACAAAATTGAATTGTTAGTGGAGATTACCTTCATAAATCGTAACAGTTAATTTTAAGTCGTAATTAACGCCCAATATTAATAACCTATCTCCAACGTCAATCTTAGATTGTTTCATACATGTATCCAATCTCTAGATTGGATAGATGTATGAAACAATCTAAGATTGACGTTGGAGATAGGTTATTAATATTGGGCGTAATTCAACACAGAGATAAAGAATGGTTTGATTTTGAAAAAAATAAAAAGATTTTTTGGTTCGTTCGTTAGTTTGAAATAAATCTATGTAAAAATGCCTAAAAACATCCTTTCTATGTGTACACTGTAATAACTCATATTTATCAATTGTATATTACATTTACCTAATATATGTAACTAATTTAAAAACTATACAGGAGTTAATATGCAATTATTACAGTTATTTTACAAAGAATATTATAAATCATTACCCAAATCAATAATTTAACATTTAAGGGTGTATCTGAAGCAGTAAATTAAATTATTAATTGACATCAGCACATTTAACAGAGTTATAATTAGCTTTATGTATATTTTATATATCAAATATCAACATTGGTCGTATTTTTTAGTTCGAAACAATCAAAATTTCTAAATTACGATAATGTCGTAAAAAAATCATATTAGAATACTACGGATTAAAGTGATAAAAAATCATATTAGAAGTCATTTTAGTTGTCAATTAATTCTGCTTATTAAATCAATAACCATGTAGTTTAAGCGGGCGAAGCCGCTGACGAGCCGCTAGTATTTATATATTTTACGATTTCACAGGGTAGGCAGAAAGAACCTAATATAAATGATATGTGTTCAATTCTCCGTATTTAAATTTTCGTTAAACGGCATATTCCTGTGTGCTGTACTATGCTGTCACATACAACATATTTAAGTCAACATATTTAAGTACAAAGCAGTCCCCTAATATCAAATTGGATCTACAACGATCACAAGAACACTATCAGCTTTAAATTACAACGATAGCAACTTATTATTATTTTTTTTGCTTCACGCTGTATCCCGCACGGCACGGCAGGGTAGGCAGATGGAACCTAGTGTTAAGACACTGTTGTTTATTTTCCGATGAATTCTGGAGACATTGCGTGTTGAGTAGCGGAACTCAATATCGCGCTTTATCTCGACACCAGAGCTAAGATTTGAAAATATTTAATATTTCCTTTCCTCCAGTGGAAATCGAATTCAAAACTTGTCACCTTTACCCCATACTTTGTGCCCTGCACTAGGATGGTATCTATATCCGAATCTAAATATACTTATAAATATAAGTTAACTTACAACATATATTGTTTATATTTTAATAAGAGAAGTGCTTCTCGTTACGCGACGTCTTTGATCCAATTTTCTTAACTTTTAGAAGTAAAATGAATATATCTAATACAGCACTTTGTAAGAATTACTTTTAAATATTGTAGTTACCTATAATTGAAAAGTAAAAAATAAATAAATCAGCTTCACGCTGTATCCCGCACACAGCAGGGTAGGCAGAGGGAACCTAGTGTCATAAGACACTCTGTTCCCCACTTTCTGCCGAATTCTGGAGACATTGCGTGTTGAGTGGCAGAACTCAACGCCGCGCTTTTGCCTCGACACCAGAGCGAAGAAATGGAAATATAAATTTAAGTAGTGGGGATCACACTTTGTGCCACTGCGCCACGACTAGCCTCAAGGAAATTAATTTTATGCCTTGATGGGATGTGGGTTCATTTCCTTATACTTATGTATATAATGTGAAGTTTGAAAAAAGTATACTTTGCTGCGCATACCGGCCGAAACCACGAGTAAACGCTACTAACAGGAAGACGACTAAGGAATGACGATGTAACGAAACAGTTCTCTTTTGAAGTGTATGCCCAGACAGCGCAGATAAGAGATTGCGTCAGATAAATGAAAAGTTTCAATGTATATTTACGTATAAGCTGTCTATTATCTCTATATATAATAAGACAGTAAAAATATTTTGTCTGTACATTTAGTAATTTTGACTGAAATGGATAGAGGGACACTTAAAAATAATAATAGAAAGCAAAAAGATTTTTTTTGAATTTCTTGTCTGTCTGACTGTCT
>JAAIXJ010001835.1:61394-96339 GCA_013403705.1 Heliconius hermathena | reverse complement strand
AGTTAATATGCAATTATTACAGTTATTTTACAATGAATATTATGAATCCTTCAAATCAATAATTTAACATTTAAGGCTGTTTCTGAATGAGTAAATTAAATTATTCACTGACATCAGCACATTTAACAGAGTATATTATATAGGTAAAAAGAACATAAAGTTACAAAAATATATACGTGTAATAAATAATTAGCTTTATGTATATTTTATAAATATCAAATATCAACAATGGTCGTATTTTTTTATTTAAAACAATCAAAAATTCTTTGACGATAATGTCGTAAAAAAAAGTCATATTAGAAGTCATTATAGTTGTCAATCGATTGTGCTTATTAAATCAGTAATCATGTATTTTAAGCGGGCGAAGCCGTGGGCGAGCCGCTAGTTATCTCTATTACTATCGGTCTATATTCTAAGCACTATTTAAAAATATCTAAAAGTTTCTCGTCTATACTATATACCACGAGAGGAAATATCTTTTATAAAATACAACGTTGGCCAACATGGCCATGAAATATTAATATACAAGGGATCCGATAACTAAATAGGAGAAATAAATCATGCAGCATCTGCCGAAAAGTAAAGAATGAAGTGATTCATAAAAAAAAAATCAAAATATAAAGTGAAACTGACTTAAGATTTCTTGCTATAACCTTTTTGGTTTTTGTAGTGCTTTGTATGAAAAGCAACAAAGGAAAAGGTGAAGAATTTTAAATCTGATTATTTTATAAGCTTAGTACGAACAGAAAATAAACTAAGCTATTACGGCACTACTTAAAAATGTACACCTCTCCAAGGTATGCATATTTTTCTTTCATAAATATTTATCGAATATTTTTATAACATTAAAATTATAATTTTTTACCCAGTTAGTCAGTTACAAAACAAAAACTAAAATATCGTACCTATTTACTTTTTTGTTAATTATGAAATTTGCTGGCATCATTTTGAAATGTTTAATACCGTTGCGCATTACGCGTTCCATACGTCTGGAAGTTTAAATTTGTCAAGTTTTAAAAGTTGCATTTCTTACTGTTTTGCAATCTATGAGTGAGTGAGTCCAACTTAAACTAGACTGGCCTTTTTTATTTTCTTTTAATAGATTTGCTTGCGTATGCACTTATTTTGTATGAAATGAACTAAAAATATATATAATACGATAACGTTCGTATCTTTAATTGCGTTTACTTTACTTACTTTTATGTGATTTTTTTTTCTTTTGCTCCAAGGGACCTTAGACCGGGATATTTGATAATAATTTAAACATGATACCTCAATACGATCTTGAGATAAATAGTCTTGACAGACGTAGAGTAAATATGCCTTTTTCCTTTTGAGGTACGAAACCTTAAAAAGTACTAATAAATTATATTAAATAATACTTTTTTATGTTTGTTCACAGATGAACCAGGCTTCAGTGGACCCATAGAAAATGTGACAGCACCCCTAGGCCGTGAGGCGATACTGGCGTGCACAGTTCACAACCTCTCTTCGTACAAGGTGCTCATTATTAGCCATATTGAAGTCCGATAGTGCATTGTGGGCGGTGTTTATTCTACATTCACAGGAAACTGTTAGAATTTATAGTTAAAACCATTTTCCATCAATTGCTAACTTGTAGACTATTAAATGAATGCTTTGTTATAAAAACACTGGAAGTAATCATATACGTTTGTAGTATATTCTGAACGATATTATTGAGGTCCAATTTGAAAAGAATGTTATAAAGATACATTGATTTTTATCTTGGTTTTAACAAACTAATAACTGACTTGGTTATAATAGATAAAAAACGAAGTCTCTGAAATCGAATAAAATTCAAAATTTCATAAATGTTTCGTTGTATGTTTGTCCACAAATTTCTTGGAAACTAAATGTTTAATCGAAGTGGCTTTTTTAAATTTAATTATAATAAATAGGTCAATAATGAAACAAAACCCAAGAATTATAATAAAAAAATACCTATTAGATACGGCTTTATATGATACGGTAGACCAGTATATGCACAATAATATTTAACTAACCATCCACCAAAAATTTGCCTCTAAAATCAGTTTTTCCAATAAAACTCACATCACTTTAGTAAGCTATCTTGAAAAGATATTTCCCTAATTCGATTGTCTAGTGCCTTATAACGGTTAAGCTCACTCAATAAGAGTTCTTAAGTATACTTGTTCACAACTTAACTTGCTTCAAATTCACTGGCGAGGCTCTTACAATATGTTGAGCGTTGAACGCTGCAGAGAATACAGATTATATGCAAACAGAAAGCAAAACTTCGTGTTGTCACACTGGGAACTTAGAAGCTCAGAAACTATACTTTTATTTGACAGGACCTTGTAAGAACTACTTTATATATGACTTACGGTTTACTCGCGGCTTCGCCCGCATACCGTTTATAATTCTTTTATTATATATATAATAAGATAATCAATATAACTTATATAATAAATATAGCTTATACATTCACATTATTTACAATTATTTTGAGAAAGTGCAAGCATTATATGGTTGCTTGCGAGGACGAAGTCGGCGGTAAGGGCGTCCCCCGCAGGACTGGAGCCTATGCTTGCGGCCGTAAACGGAGCATTGAATTATTTTAATTTTACATTTTCTCGTAAAGTATACGTTCAAATTACATGCTGTAAAAGCCGAAGATATTCTTCATTAAATTTCCTTGATGATGAAATTTATCGCTTGTAAGTTTCAATATACATGTGAAAAAAAATCGGTGAAATATACATTACAATTTTCAATTATTTTTTGTCACACAATGCCTTATGATATACGGTATAGTGAACTTTTTTTAGAAATAATAAAATAAAACATTTCTTCCATACAATGTACTGACATATATTTAACTATATTTGCAGCGCACGCGCCTAAACCAATTTGATGGCGTTCATTATTATTGTTATTTCGTTATTTAAGCTTGCTAAGACTTACACCGTAATGTTATAATGCCAATAGCACTCCGGAAGAACGTTAAAGTGGACCTGTAGATCCACAGATCTTAGCGTTTAAGCAAATAAACAAACAAACTCTTATTATAATAGTATAGAGAAGTACAGACAAATTAGAAAATATAGAATATTTTTCATTAAGTGACCTTAAGTCGTGTCGCAGGGGCACAAGCTTGCGACTGTAAATGCGGTAGGTTGTGGGTTCAATTTCCACTCGATCAAATGAAATACTTAATGTTTTCAATTCCTTCGTTCCTGTTACGAGGCGGGGTGTTGATTTCCCTCACTTAACATGAAATGCATCCAAAATTCGACGGAAAATGGGGAACGTAAATGTCTTAACACTAGGTTCCTTCTGCCTACCATGCTATGTGTTGAATACAGCGTCAAGTTAAAAATATATATATATAATACAAGCGACCCGCCCATGGCTTCGCCCGCTTAAAATACATGATTATTGATTTAATAAGCAGAATTGATTGACAACTATAATGACTTCTAATATGATTTTTTACTTTAATCTGTAATATTCTAATATGATTTTTATACGACATTATCGTAATTTCTATAAGAATTTTTGATTGTTTCGAACTAAAAAATATGACGAATGTTGATATTTGATATTCATAAAATATACATAAAGCTAATTATTTATTATATGTATATATTTTTGTAACATTACGTTCTTTTTACCTATGTTATGTTTTTTAAAGCTCTGTTAAATGTGCTGATGTCACTTAATAATTTAATGTACTGCTTCAGAAACAGCCTTAAATGTTAAATTATTGATTTGGGTAAGGATTCATAATATTCTTTGTAAAATAACTGTAATGTTTGCATATTAACTCCTGTACAGTTTTTAAATTAGTTACACATATTATTAGCTAAATGTACAATTGGTAAATATGTAGTTATTACAGAGTACACGTAGAAAGGATGTTTTTAGGCATTTTTATATAGATTTATTTCAAACGAACGAACGAACCAAAAAATCTATGTATTTGCTTGATATCTCTTTGAAGATCAAATCGTTCTTTATCTCTGTGTTGAATTAATTACGATTTAAACTTAACTGTTATGATTTATGAAGGTAATCTCCACTAACAATTCAATTTTGTTTACTTTATTGTATAAAATATTGTATAATAGTGCTTCAAAAATATATATTTTTATCAACAGTCATATAACCAAGACGTTTCGAATGTCATTCTTTAGCCAGGAATCTTACCAGCGCGATTGCTATATAACATTCGCAGGCAAACTAATGCCTTGAGTTCATTCAAATGACGATAACTTTTTTTTTAATGAACCGATTTTGATGAACCAAACTTTAGTAGTTAAGTTGAGTTAAAACAAAGCAATTGGTGAAACTTTTAAGTAAATCGGTTCAGTACTTTCAGAGAAAAATGTGGACATAAATATCGACAGACAGACAGACAGACAAGAAATTAAAAAAATATATTTTTGTTTTCTATTATTCTTTTTAAGTGTCCCTCTATCCATTTCAGTCAAAATTATTAAATGTACAGACAAAATATTTTTACTGTGTTATTATATATAGAGATTTGGCTTACGTATAATTGAGAGATGTCAGTACTATTAAAAAGTATTTAGAAGAAATTTTGGTGAACAAGTTGATTATGTATTAAATTCCCAGGGATAATGATTATATTTAAAGGTTTTCTTTTCATTTGTTTTATACTTATTCAGAATGGAATAGTTTGAAAAAATATATCTATTTCTTTCACAAAATTTGATAAAATCCTATACATAAAAAAAGAAAAACGAAACCAATTTATTTAAATATATTATAAATATGAGCTTGAACGATATATCACTTTGGCGGCGAAAATATACATGGCTGAGATTTTTTTAAGGTATACGGAAATCCGTAGCACGCCCTCCTCCGCTATGATAAATGACTACATAAAACATTTTCATTACCATAATATGCATATGCATTATATTAAATATATAAAATTGTTCACGCTGTATTCCGCACACAACAGGGTAGGCAGAGGGAACCTAGTGTTAAGACACTCCGTTCCCCTCTTTCTGCCGAATTCTGGAGGTATTGCGTATTGAGTGGCAGAACTCAACGCCGCGCTTTGCTTCATCACCAGAGCAAAGAAATGGAAATATAAATTTAAGTAAATATTTCATCTCCTCGACTGGGGATCGAACCCACAACCACTCGGTTTTACAGTCACAGTTTGTGCCCCTGCGCCATGATTTATTATTTTATAAAATTGTTGTTTTTGTACTGGCCTTATAATTTATTATTTAATAAAATTGTTGTTTTTGGACTGCTTTGTTAGTAACCATTAACATTTTATGTAGGTATGTAAAGTTCAGGCGGACGAAGCCGCGAACGGGCTGCTAGTAATATTTAAAATAAGAAAAGTAGTAGTTGAGGCCGTCATGGCGCAGGGGTACAAGCGTGTGTATGTAGCGCGACAGCTTTTGGTTTGATTCCCACTCAAGGGATGAATTTTTATTTATCAACATTTTCAATTATTGATACAAAAACACGGTTTTTCGACGCCGTCTTAACGCTAGGTCCCCTCTGCTTACCCTGACAACAAACTTGGTTATAATTAACAAAAAACAAGGTTTTTGAAATCGAATAAAATTCAAAATTTTGTAAATATTTCGTTGCATGTTTGTCCACAAATATCTTGAAAAGCAAAAGTTTAATCGAAATATCTCTTTTTGATTTAATTATAATAAATAACATTATAATGAAACAAAACTGAAGTTACAAGAAAGTGTAAAAAGGTTAAGCTTTCTTAATTTTTATTTTAAGTAAAAGTAAAATTTAACCTCACTTTCTTCAAAATAAACAGGTAGCCTGGCTGCGAGTGGACACACAAACCATACTAACCATCCACACGCATGTAATATCCCGGAGCAGACGCGTGGGTGTCACGCACAGCGATCAAAGGACGTGGTTCCTGCACATCCGGGAGCTACGGGAGACCGACAGGGGCTGGTACATGTGTCAGATTAATACTGACCCTATGAAGAGTCAGTTGGGCTATCTAGATATTGTAGGTAAGTTGGATTTAAAATAAGTTTTTGTATAAATAGGTAAAATTTAAGAAGCATTATGTTTAGATAGCTATGGAGCTTTCAATAGTTAATATTTATTCTTTTAATTTGAAAATAAAAATATAAGAAATTGAGAAAAAAAAGAAAATATGAGAAATTAAATAATTTACGCGACTGTAAGAACTGACTATTCTTGTAAAATACAGATGATGACTGCCTTTCCTTTACGCGGTATTCTGCACATTGCAGGATATGCAGAGGGAACCCAGTGCTAAGACCCTCCGTCGCCATTAAGATACTTCCGTTCTTCAAGTTTCGCTGAGTTCTCGAGGCATTGCGTATTCAGTGTCGCAACTCAACGTTGCGCTTTGTCTGGTTACCAGAACGAGGAAGTAAAATATGAAATATTTCCTACGTGTGGGAATCGAATCAGCATCACACGCTTGTGTCCCTACTCTACGACGGCCTCAGAATGTTGATTACCCAATATAAAGTCAACGTGAAACAAAATAATAGCTGGATTGGGTACTTTTGAATACATTATAAATATCCATAAAAAATAATTTAAATACGATATTAAGTGAGAACAAAGCAATTTAGTTTATTGAATAATTGAATATTAGTTATACACACATAGTGGTGACATTTTAGCCAAATTATATAACAATTCTACACCTAACTATGTTTCAACATTAACATTTCTACACAAGATAACAGTTCTAAGTGAATATTGTACAAAACAGTGTATAATAGAACGTGCTAAGAATACTAGTAACTTTGATTTAATTAATTAAACATAACCCGTACGTTTAATATGTAAAGGCTTTGAGAATCTCAGACAGAGTTTGTAAATTTCAATTATGTGCAGTGGTTCCAATTGTGGACGGAAATTAGCATAACGCCTTAGCGTCTATCACTAAGTAAGCATATTATTGAACTAAGTCGTATCTCCTTTGCTCAATAGTTAAAATATCGCGATGGTTGTGGGTTCGATTCTTATTATTAGGTTCAAAATGATGGTATTTTTTTTCAGCTTCACGCTGTATCCCACACATAGCGGGGTAGGTAGGAGGCATCTGGGAATCTAGTGTTAAGACACAAAGTTACCATTAAGATACTTCTACTCCCCATTTTCCAACGAATTCTTGATACATGCCTGTTGAGCGGCGGAGCTCTTCATCGTGCTTTGTCCCATTACCAGAGCAAGGAAATGATAATATTAAATATCTCATTCCCCAAGTGGGAATCGAACCCACACCAATCTCGTTTACAGTTGCACGCTTGCGACGCTGCGCCTCGACGGCATACGGCACATTATGTTTCAAAAAGGATCTTAAAGTATAGAACGGACATACTCAACACTAAACTGTCGTCTCTTCTAAATATAAAAGATGCAAAGAAAACAAATTAACATTTTTATAATTTGTTAGTTCCACCGGATATCCTAGACCGTGGTACAAGTGCAGACCAAACAGTGCGGGAGGGATCCTCAATAAGTCTTACATGTGCGGCCACTGGCTCCCCACATCCGCAGATCACGTGGCGCAGGGAGCACTCTAAGCCCATTACAGTTTCTGACGGTATACAAGGTAAGAATGTAGAAGCCATATTGAAACGTGGTAATCTTATAGGGAAAAGATACCCTGGTTTTGAGTTGTCGTTACTACGGTAAGGGGTGACAAGTGGTGGAAAAATTTTAAAAATTAGATATTTGTAACTTATTGTTAAGAACGATTTTGATTCAATTCGTCGAAGTGAAACCAGATTTATGACAAAACATTACATAAATTAGCTGAACTAGAACAGAAAACATATGCTATGAGTTCAATTTCTATATGTAATTATATAATATTATATATATAATTTTTTTTTATAAACAAAAATACGTTTTAAAAATTTTAATATCGATCAAAGAATGGCGTGGGATTTTATAAAAAAAACGCTTCCTCTGCTTGCGTAGAAACTGGATGCTGTTACACAACAAATTTAGTAAGAAATTTAGAGTACATTTCTAGTGCCTACCTAGTGCAATCTGTCGTAGATTGCAAGAAATGCTCGAAGAAAAATAAATATAATATTATTAATTTTTTTCAGCTAGCAACCCTAGTTATGATTATCAGTATAATATTTCTTTGTAAAAAAGACACATAATTAACTGTAAACATAATTACAAATACATGCATTAATATTTTATTTTTAAAACAAATAATTTAGGGTAAAAATCTTATATCAACACATGTGAATTGTTGATCGAATTTAAAAGTACATTTTAAAAGTATAATTTAAAAGTATATTTATACATATTTATCTATACTTATATAATAAAGCGAAAGAGTGTCTTTTTGTTTGTTTGTTTAAACTCTAAGATCTCTGGAACTACTGGTCTGATTTTTTTTTGTTTTGCATAAAAGCTGCATTTTTAGGAGTGCTATAAGTTATATAACATTAAAGTGTAATTCTTAGTTAGCTTTAAATAACGAAATAACAACAATAATGCACATCATCGAATTGTTTTAATAGTTTAATATATGTAATTACATTGTACTACAAAAACATTCAGTTTCATTAGTTCTAAAATTAAATCCGCGAGGCCCTATATCTATCTTTTCTAAATAAGTAATATATTCCTTCATGAAGGAAATCTAATCATAAGCTTTCAATTTTATAACATGTAAATTGGATGTATACTTTTTGAAAAAATGTAAAATTAAAAAAAAAAAGTTGACGCTCTGTTTATGGCCGCATACATAACCTTTCGCGGGACGCCCTTGCCGCCGATTTCATCCACGCCAACAGGCACGTAGTGCTTGCACTTTCTCAAAATTATGAAAAATTATTGAATGTATAAATAACATAATCAATCTTATGGCAAATGCAGCATAACAAAATAATTATAGTTGGTGTACGCGAACGAAGCCGCGAGTGGGCCACTAGTATGTGTATAAACAAAACACTGATTTATTTTCGTTGCTTAAAATAACTTAAAAGTGACTACTATCAAAAAACTTTGTTTTAAGCATCAAGCTGTACCCCGCATATAACTTGAGTAGGGCACAGAGGGATCTGTCTAGTGATAATAAATAGATAATAATAAATTACATCGAGTGGGAATCGGACCCGTTGCCGTCGCATTACAATGACTCAATAAAGTCACATACTTGTGCCCCTACGTTACAACGGCCTTAACTTAACTAAAGCAATTTATAAAACTGCTTAAGTACGAGTCGAACTCTCCCACCGTGCCAATGGTCTGTTTATGAAATTATTTAAAAAAAATAAAATTCATTAATTCCGTCGTGCATTTTATTCATAAAGTATGTAATGTTTAATTTACGATTTAAGAGATAATAAATAAACGATTTAACCGTAAAAAGATTTTTTTAAAAATATTTTTGATTTACAAATAAAAACGAAGACAATTTTTAGCTTCTCGTTGTATCCTGCACGTAAAAGGGTAGGCAGAGGGACCCTGGAAACATAGTATTCCGTTTTCATTTTGATACTTCCATTCCCCATTTTGCACCGAATTGTGGAAGCATTATGAGTTAAGTTTCAAAACTCCACGCCGCGCTTTGGCTTGTTACCAGAAACACAAATCACAATATTAAATACAAAACAAATACATACTTTTTTCTTAAAGTTTTCTTAAAGTTTATAGCGAAAGAAATTAAGTTAATGTAATGTAATTAATAGTTAATAATTAAACAATAATTAAGGTAATTATTAATTAATTATTAACTATTAAGATGAACTAGTAAGATGAAATATTTACTTAAATTTATATTTCCATTTCTTCGCTCTGGTGTCGAGGTTAAGCGCGGCGTTGAATTCCTCTCCCACTCAACACGCAATCCCTCCAGAATTCGGCAGAAAGTGGGGAACGGAGTGTCTTAACACTAGATTCCCTCTGTCTACCCTGCTGTGTGTGGGATACAGCGTGAAGCTGATTTATTTTATTTTTAATTAATCAATAATTTTAAAATTATCCTCCCTTTTTTGTCTTTTGATGAATACTAAATAATTATAACTCGAACTATAAATTTTTAGGATATATGTACATAGCTCCTTAATTAATTTAAATATAATGAAATTTCAAGATTACGTAATACAAGTATGTATGAGAAATAATATTTTTAGATTTACTTGTAATTTCGATTTCCGATTCTTTTCTGTTTCTTACACTTACTTTGCATTTTACAGAAAAGTAGTGGGTGAATTGTTGAGTAAAATACAAAAAAAGAATGTAATAAAAATAATGAATGTAACGAGACAAAGAGCGGTGTTAAGTTCCAAGACTCAAAAACGCCTCAAAAATTTGCCGAAAATATATATATAAAACATAAGGTTCTTAATGAGGAACGGAGTGTCACTAGATCACCAGGTTCCCTTTGCCTACATTATTATGAACACTGTGATACCTATTTCCGCCCATTTCGAGTCATTGAGTCATTGTGGCGTTTCATCTTCCAAAGCAGGAAAATTTTCATAATTTAAATATAATCATCAAGAATCGAGTTTAAACTCAGACCATTGCACTTAAAGTCAGAGTACAATAAACAAAAATCAAGAATAGAGTGAGAACTATCCAGAACATTCAATCAATTCATTTATTTGTTTTTTTATATGTAATTAAAAAAATAACTTTAGATTCGCTACTAACAATAGGACGAGCAAAATGATTTTCAATAAACACTCCTTTTCCACTAGAAATCACAAAAATTTTAAAGTTGTTTAACTTTAAAATTTTTGTGATTTCTAGATTTATTTAAAAATAATTTACTATATATATCAAGTGATTTTCTAATATGAACGTAGTAGAAACTGACAGCCACAGGCGAGTAGATGGAAGACCGAACTAATTTTAGTTTTTACTATTTAACTTCGCAACCCTAAAGTTTAAATATAATATAATATTGGGTTAGATTATTTAGCGTGTAGCTTCAAAAGCCAAACAGGAAATTCATCTCGTGATGGATGGATATTATATGGAACTTGTGTTATTTAGTTGTTGTTTTTTAAAAGCTTATAAAATGTTATATATAAAATATTTTTTAGAGTTAAAGGCGATAAAAGGCAAGTTAGTAAAGACCTTAACTAGTATTTTTTTTAATCAGAAACGTTCTTTAGCAGCGTTAAGGATTTTTTGGTAGGGAACAATCTTATGCTATGATAAGACTGGCGCGTGCGCAGCGACATATGTACACGAATACATATATTATACATATACAAGTAGATATTACACATTTTATATACTTGACATATAATACAATAGAAGTGGGGAACGGAGTGTCTTAACACTAGGTTCCCTCTGCCTACCCTGCTGTGTGCGGGATACAGCGTGATGCCGATTAATTAATTTTTTAATACAATAGAATACAAATACCAAATTCAAATTCAAAACTATATGAGACATCCACAGTACTTGCCTATAAAATTTAAGAGTTTCAATTAATTTCACGATGCCATCATCAAACCCTGACTCAGTAGTTACAGGACCAATGGAAAGGTACGATCTTCCAAAAAAAAAAAAATTAAAATTTTAAATCGATTCACAAACAACAGATATTGACGGACAAATAAAAAATCTATAGACACTGAATATAAAAACTTCCTTCTTTTTGAAAAAAAAAGAAGCCGGTTAATGAACAAAACATGTTTGGAAATCTGTAAAACGTACGGGATTTAAATATGAATAATGCATCCTAAAGCTTTACCCCATAAAGCTATACGTTTAAATCCTATCAAAGCGAAATTTTTATTTGGCTGTTACCATTTTTTTGCATTTGGAACGTTTTAATTCTTATATAGTATTTTAACATATTTATAATTCTGTTATATATATAGTTTGAAATTTAATAAAAGACGACTTCATTTACTGGGTATACTTGTCAATATCAAGATTAAAATGAATATTTTAACATATACAGTGCTGTGTTTGAAATCAGATTTTTAAGAATATGAAATAAAAATAAAAAAATAAATCAGCTACACGCTGTAGTTAAGGCGTTCCTGGTGCCAAAACACTCGGTTTCCTACTTTTCTCCGAATTTTCAGGGAAATTGTATATTGAGTGGCGGAACTTACTTGTTACTTAGAGGTGTAGTTCCGAAGCCTTTTTAATTATATATGTTAAATATGATTTTAATTTAAAAAAAATATTAGTAATTTTAACATTAATACATTTTCTGTTTTTTTTTTAGATTTAAAAAAGCCAAATTATATTTAGCTTTTTAAGCTACAATTTTAAAAAAATAACCTTATGTTACTATTATAAAATAACAAATAAGATTAATATTCTATGCTACGGACATAATATATTATAAAAAATCATTGTTGGAGCATCTTACGCGACGCTTTATTTGGGAACCGATGTCTATAGTAGTTGTTAACTTGTGTAGCGTATTGGCGGGAAATCGAAGACGTCATAAAACTATTTAACGTGTAAGGTGTAAGATATATTGATGTTTTAATTAAAACAAATAACATAAAATATAAAGTTCATATAATATTTGGTTTTTATAAATTAAATAATCGTATAATACTGTTAATAAAAAATATAATTTTGACCAAGTGTGTAAATTATTGAGTGCACATATATATAATTCATTCATTCCTCTGAGTGAGGGTCGACCCCAAAAACGTCGTGTTACAGTCACACCCTTGTGCTCTTTAGCCACAACGGCGTCTAAGAAAATCGGTTTAAGAATATCAATATACTAGAGGGCGCGCGCGGCTTCGCCCGCTTATAAGGAGTGAATTCTAAAAAAACCACGAAACACGTGTTCAATAAAATATTTTTAACAGCCTGTAGTATTTAAATTTTTATAAAAATCGGTGGCAATTTAAAGATTTTTCCATATAAACTTTCAACCACTTATATGAACCCTTAGGGGGTGAATTCTTAAAAACCATGAAACACGTGTTCAATGAAATATTTTTAAGAGTCTGAATTTCAAATTTTATAAAAATCGGTACAGATTAAAATTTTTTTCCATACAAACTTTCAACCCCTATTTCATCCCTTTAGGGTTAAAATTTTTCAAATTCCCTTCTTAGTGGATGTCCAGAATATGAAAATAAACATCTGCCCAAATTTCACGTTTCTACCATCAGCGGTTACGGCTCTGCGTGCGTCTTACCTCAGTCAGTCAGCACAAGTCCTTTTATATATATAGATAATTTATTACCTTGCTCTGCTTCAATCGAACGGTTTTGGGTCGTTGGTCATACCTATAATAAAAACGAAAGTGGAGACCCGGTGCAAACTAATATAAAAACTGAATTAACATGAAAATCATATTTCAGTGTCTTCTTTAGAAGGTCCAGTGTTAAACATCAGCCGTATAAGCCGACAGCACGCCGGCGCGTACTTGTGCATCGCGTCCAACGGAGTGCCGCCCACAGTTAGCAAGAGGATCATGATTACCGTTGAATGTGAGGATATATTTAGATTTATTATTAGTAATATCTTCAATAATCTTATTGTGGTTAGTGTGGAAGTTATTTATAGTTTCGTGTTGTATAAAACAGGGTAGGCGGAGGGAACCTCATATTAGACATATCATTCCCCGCACATTGCCTAATTTTAGGGACAATGTATATTTAGTGGTGAAATTCAAAATCACTTTTTGTCTTATTACCATAGCAATGAATGAAAATATTCTTTAAGTGAAAATCGAACCCATAATCTGTCATTAGTACATGTTGCAAGCATGCGGCTGCGTGACGACTGGCCTCAGGTTATATTTTTCATACTTCTTTATATCGAAACAAATTTTAAATCGCGAGATCGTCAACTAAAAAACAAAACAAAAACTTAAAATGTTATTTACTCATATTCCCTTATTTTCGAATAATCACACTTAGTGCTCCTCTCTCTAGAGAAGAATCCAAGGAATCTAGATCCTACATTTCAGTTTTAAATTAATAATTTCGGAAATACCACATCAATGCCTCCACAATTCGGTGGAAATTGGTATACGGAAATGCATTAATGGGAACGGAGTGTCTTAGCACTAGGTTCTCATGTTCCATCTGCCTACCCTGCTAACTGAAATAGCGATGTAATTCAAATGTACGACCAATAACACAATAGACAATTTTAATCAAACGTGACGCCACTGCACTCAAGAGGCTACAGTAAATAAATTATAGTCTTGCCTCATACTTTACAAAGTAGACCGAGTTAGTAGATTAGCGAGTACTCTACTCACTTCAACTTTAACCTCCGTTCTATATTTTCCGCCTTTTATTATTAGCGAGTGACTTTATGTTTTTAAACTGACTACAATGAAGGAACTGCATCTTTGGCGTCGGTAGTTACACAGATGCTTATTGTTGAACCGAATTTAGAATCGGTATTAATATAAAACAATTAAATTACATAAAACCATAATAATAATAATTTACGTTAAATAAAGTACTGTTTTAAACATAGTAATAATTAAATGAATAATATCGAAATTGTATAAAAAAATAAGTATTGAGGCCGTCGTGGTACAGGGACACAAGCGTGTGACTGTAAACATGACAGTTGGTGGTTCGATGCCCACTCAAGGAAATCTCTGATAACCAGGCACAGAGCACTTAAAAAAATCGGCGGAAAGTGGGAAACACAAGTATCTAAATGTTGAACGGAGTATCTTAACACTAGATTTTCAGGTTCCCTTTGCCTACCCTGTTATCCGATTAATTAGATTCTTTCAAAGACTTGAGTTTTTCTGTGTTATTAATTCAATCTTACTTTTTTATATAGAACATTTTTTATGTTACAATTGGTACTAGTTATCGAAACTAATATTTGTGGGTTAACATTTTATCTGATATAACAATAGTAATTATCTTTATTGCATTTTTTTATTTCTAACTTTAATTGGAAAAAACTCAGAGCTCCGAAATGCGTGAAAAGTCAGGAATGTAGTGCTAGACGGCACTTAACTCAATATATCTACTTAAGAATAAAAAAAAATAAACAAAATTAAATCAGCTTTACGCTGTATCCTCACACAGCAGGATAGGCAGAGGGAACCTAGTGTTAATATACTCAGTTCTCCACTTTCTGCTGAATTCTGGAGACGCGTGCGCTTTGCCTTGACACCAGAGCGAAGAAATGGAAATAAAAATTTCAATTAATATTTCATTTCCTTGAGTGGGGATCGAACCCAGAACTAGTCGCGTTTACAATCACATTTTGTGCCCCAGCGCCACAAAAAAAAGGATTAAATATTATTATTTTTACTTTAAAAGAGAACTAAACTATTTTTCCTTAGATTAACATTTTTCTCCTCTCACCAGTCCCGCCGGTAATTGTAATTAAGAACCAGCTAGTTGGCGCGTCGCTTGGTACTGATTTAGTACTTGAGTGCGAAACCGAAGCGTATCCCAAGCCCGTCAGCTATTGGAGTAGAGATAACGAAATTGTACCCATAGGTGAGTTATTATTATTTAACTATTATTATTGAATTGAGGCCAGTCGTGGCGCAGCGGCACAAAGTGTGACTGTAAAGTCGACTGGTTCTGGGTTCGATCCCCACTCGAGGAAATGAAATATTTACTGACATTTATATTTTTTTTTCTTCGCTCTGGTGTCGAGACAAAGCGCGGCGTTGAGCTCCGCCACCCAACACGCAATACCTCCAGAACTCGGCGGAAAGTGGGGAACGGAGTGTCTTAATAGTAGGTTCCCTCTGGCTACCCTGCTGTGTGAGCGATACAGCGTGAAGCTAATTTTATTTTAATTCTTAATCCATTTAACCATGACGGGTACCAGTAGAGCTAGTATAGGAATAAAATACAGGAGATGGATGAAATAGCGAAGAAAAATTATATTAACCTTACCATTTTTCCTTTCCAATAATAACTCTTGCACTTTGGAAAATATCAAGTTATTCTAATATAAAAAGTTCGCTGAGCTGAAAGCTCGTTAATCGACTTAGCATTTTTACTAATTGCTGGACTAACTTCTTTGATAAATCGCGTTTAATTATTAACCAGTAGAGGCCAGTCGAGGCGCAAAGTGTACCTGTAAACCGGTTGCGGGTTCGATTTCCCCTCGAGGAAATGAAATATTTAATATTTTCATTTCTTCGCTCTGATATAGAGGCAAAGCGCGTCATTGAGTTCCGCCACTCAACACGCAATGCCTCCAGAATTCAATGCGAAAAATGTGGCACGAGATGTCTTGACATTAGGTTCCCTGCCTAACCTGCTGGATGCGGGATACAGACAGATAAATTAACCGTTTTACTTGGCAAAGTGACGTTTATTAATTTAACCTACATACTGGTTGACCAGTTTTCATACAGCTTGATTGTCATCTGACCTCTAGTACTAATCAAAGGCAAAGTACGTTGGGTGACCTAACTAGTAACATTAATTGATTGACGCGAGCATAAAAGGTCGTGCCACTTATAAAATGCTAAGATTAAATTATATAAAAAAGCTAGTTGAGCTATTTGATGTTTCAATAAAGTTGTATTTTGTATACATTTTCTGTAGCTTTTCTATGAGGCCAGTGGTGGAGCAGCGGCACAAGATGTGACTGTAAAACCGACTGGTAGTGGGTTCGATCCCCACTCGAGGAGAAAAAATATTTACGTAGAAAAAAATATATATGATTCCTAGTATACTATTCGCTTCTACCTACATTTTAATTAATAACATAAAACTTAATGCGATCATGCAGCTCAGAATGAAAACACAATCAATTATTTTAATGACACAATTTGAATCAGAAAAAGGTTTTTCCCCGTTCAGTGTGTATTAAATAAAATTTTGATGAGGCAAATGGTTCGCGTCTCATAAGAGAATTAATTAAATGTCACAGGATTAATCGTTTACATGAAATGTATGACTTAATATTGCATTCGTAATTTATTATTATATTCTATATCTACTTTTGACTTTGAATATATTAGTGGAGAGCTTTTAATATTATAATATTAGATGAGATGGAAAAATGTTAAAAAAATGCTTTAAGCTTGTCTCTTGCATAAAGGGAAGGCAGAGGGAGCCTTGTGTTAAGATTCAACGTTCCCCACTTTCTGCCCAAAATTTTAGACATTGCGTATTGTGTGATGGACACTTCGATCAACTAACTATGCACAATATGAATATTTTTTATAGTATATGTATAGTTAATCGAAGGACGGACGTCAATGTCTCGGTGAGGAAATGAAGGAATAAGTTATAACACCTAGTGGCTGTCGAACCCACAACTCTCGTTTATAGTTAAACGCTGTGCCATTGCGCCACGATGGCCCCTATAAAATTGCTTATAACAGTGATTATAAAAAATTAGTAGTACGATTTGTATTTTATATTATATTTTATGTTATTAAAAACAACATCACTTTCAAGACACGCGGCAGCGTTTCAAGTGAAGCAAAGCTGGAAACGCGCAATGTGTGTTTTGCACGATACATTAGAAGCTAATTTTGAACCTTCTGTAACTATTATAGTAGAGTAGACCAAGTAGAGTAGAACAAATAATTAATTATTCATAATGTGTAATATAGACTAATTAGTCTATATGCATGGATTTTAACCATTTGTTAAAAACAACTAGCTTGTGATGTATAATAACATTTCAACAATTTAATTTAAACAGTCATTGTTACATTAACATTTAAAAATTGGCATTTTTGTGATTGATTCACTCATTGATCAAAAACCTAATCCACTTCTAGGTGACCTAGAAAAATAATATTTGCTACCAAGGTAGACTATTATACAAATATATAGGGAAAAATGTGAAAACTAATAATAATTATTGATAATTACTATATAGAAATTTTAAAATAAGTATGAAATTTAAATCAAAGAACGTACGAACGTACAACAAAATTTTAAAATAACTAAATATTAATGATTATTAGTAATAATTTATTTACAAGTAAAATGTTACGTAACATGTCGTTTTTGATTTCACCGACAAAATAATGGAAAATCTGTTTGGGTGCTGAGTTTAAGCTCAAAATTTGACTTGGCTATTTTTAAACACGACCATACCAAAGTTACCAAGTTAAATATCAACCTAATAGTCCAGTACAAGGTGGAAGTACGCTAACTTTCGAATATAATAAAAAAATGTATGTAACATATTGTCGAGTAAATAATGAAGCTTGAATTTTATCCGACAAAAGAATGAGAGATCTACATATATATGTAGATCTCTCATTCTTTTGTCGGTGAAATCGAGAAAGATTTTACTTGGCTCTCATATGACATTTATGTTTTTATTTAGATAATATTATCAATTATACTCATGTTAGTGTAGTGAAACATTCCATTTTACCCAAATTATTAGGAGGGGGTCTCGAGCCACAAAAAATTGCTGGGTCATATCGCTCTAAGCTGCGGCTGCCGATACGAAAAGTAACGAACGCTGACTACGGAACTTATAAATGCGTGTCGAAGAACTCCCTCGGAGACACTGAAGGCACCATAAAGTTATATCGTAAGTTATTTATGATTTTTTATTATAAATGTTATCAGATAAGTATCTTTTTAAATTATATTAATACGGTAAAAATTAACTACGAAATAATATATTATCATTGATTATATATAATTGTATTATGTAATATTATCTATAATTAAAAAAAATATTAGCTCTATGGTATTGATGTAGTAGGACGACGTCTGATCATTAATGTAATGGCTGTGGGTTCGATGCCCATTCGGTGGAATCTATCATTTTCATTATCCACTCTGATAAGATGTGAGAGAAGTGCCGCGTTGAGATCTGTCATTCCATACGTACCCGTCCATACTTGTTTAAAATTGGGTATTTTTTTAGGCGTGAAGCTGAAAAATAATCTACAAGTACAGAAGTACATATATTATCATTTATATACACAAGGCCCAGCTTGTTATAAATATATTTTCCTTGGTTGGGAATCGAACTTGCGACCTTTAACTTGATCGCAATTATCAATCATAAGTCTAATGATTGTAAATTCTACCAACCACCATTTACTTAATTTTCTGTACTATAAGATGCTTTAATAATTATAAACTGAGGGCTTTGTTGAATAAGGACTGCTTGTCTGAGACAATGTGTGCTGTGCTTAAACTATTAGCAAATATTTAGTAAGCTGTGTATACATTGATATAATAATTCTAATAGGGATTTATTTTACTTTCACGCTGTATAACCTTCCTAGTAGGGTAGGCAGAGGGGAACCTGGGGACCTAGTGTTAAGACACTCCGTTCCCATTAAAATACCTCCATTCCCCACTTTTTGCCTTTTTAAAAGATCTATTAATTTATATAATTTATATCATAACACATTTCGCGTTATTATTTATTTCATTTTTTTAAATACCAAAGGAATTTATGTAAGTCCCATTGAGTGCTATCGAATATAAAGGAAAAGGAAAATAATTGTTGATTTTATTTGTCCTTTTATTTTTACAGCTATGCAAACATCGATGGAAAACAGAAACGGTTTGTATACATCGTTGATATAGTTGAAGCTAAATGCGTCTTGTAAATAGATTAATCGACATAAGGATAAATAAACTTATATTTACATTACTTTTCCAATCATGAAATCTTTGGGATATTTGTATAAATTGATGTAGTATATATAATATTGTTATTATACAATTTTTTAATACTATTTTTTTGTTCTATAATCCCAAATATAGAACGTTAGGCAGAAGGAACTTAGTGTTCCCTTTAGTTTCCCTTCGGTACATCAGGACCAGGAAATGAAACCAGGTCATTCTTCTTAATGGGAAATGAACCTACAACCGTCATATTTACAGTGGGACAATTAATCAATGGATGGGATAGATGGACTGAAAATAATAAATGATAATAAGCGTGATCATTAAGAATTTGTATCGGCCAGTCAAATCAGAAATAAAATATTTATTTACATTTATATTTTCATTTCCTCACTCTGGTGTCGGGGCAAAACTCAGCGTTGAGTTCCGGCATTCAACACGCAATGCCTTTAGAACTCTGCAAAAAGTGAGGAACGAAGTGTCTTAACACTAGGTTAACTCTGCCTACCTTTCTGTGTGCGGAATACAGCGTGAAGCTGATTTTAATTTGATTTAATTTTAAGAATTTGTTCTCCACTCGAGGGAAATTGGGAAAACAATAAATTTGTTCACTAAATATTATATAGTTATACATAATATATTATAATGAATTATATTTTGACATTTATTTTACAGTTATCCAAAAGTTAAATATAGTAGCGGGAAAACCATCTGAAAGTACCCTATTTGGTACTCAAGGTAAGTTATTGTAAATCTTTAACAATTTTGTAAATAAATAAAGTCATGTTTAAATTTTATAACTATTCTCTTATAATATAATTACATTATTAGTATTTATATATTATTATTTATATTTAATTAATAAGAGTGCTATGTACGAAGTATACAAAAAATACATTAAATTATTCTTTGAATTACCTTTGTTATTAAATTCGAAAATTTAAATAACTTTACAAAGTAAAAATATTTCCAATTATTATTTCTTATAAATATAGAGAGAAATAAATTATTATTTAATAAAAATAAGTTACTTCTACACTAAACGTAAGGAAATATAGTAAGGAAAAATGAAGCCTTGTCATTATTTACATAATGAACGGTGAAACCTGTATAAGAATCTTTTGATCATAATAAAGAAAACACAATTTTTATTATACTTTATAAAATAAGAAAAGACGGAAAAAAATGTTTTTTTATTCAATAAATAAAGAGGCTAATTAAGAAATAATTTCAGATTTCAGATTACAGGACTACAACAGGGGAGTCTTGAAGGATAGCTTTTGTTACCACTCGCTGTTCACCCTTATTATAATGATTAAGCTATTGTACTAAGAATCGCCTTGAGACATTATTATATCGTTTGTTTTTAATATTTTTCAGTATTATATTATAGTATTTAGCTTGAACCGAATGAATATCTATTTGTTTTTAAATAAATAACAGTTTGTTAAAGATTTAAAATTTAATTTATTTAACTTTCATAATAAGTGAAATAGAGAGAGCCTGTTGTATTATTAAAAGCACCTGAAAGAAACCAGATTAACTGATCTGAGTGCTGTCCTTAGGTTTTCGTATGATGAAATATCAGGATAATCCATGTTAATATGGAAAATCTTCTTTTCTAGTTATTGTGTTTAATACAAAGAAAATAAGAGTTTTAAAAAGAAGCAACGTTTAAGAGGCTATTGAGGATGTTTCGGACATAGTATCAATCTTTTCTTAATATATAAATCAAATTTCAAACAATATTGACTAACAGCAACACTGACGGCGCGATAATCGAGTTAAAGGTAAAACCATTATTTTATACTTTCATGATTACCGATTGAAAAATTACGATAAACAGAAGATTTAAGACCAGCAGACTTGTAACTTTTTCTGAAAAAATATAATTTATAAAAACTGTTCATAGAAATCAGAAGAGGTTTTTAAGATGCTATAGTGATTTGTACAAATTACAATTTTTCAATTTCAGCTTATTTCATTTCGTTGGTGCGATATAGGTATAAAATACATATCATTCTTGTCTTTTGTTAAATCTATATAACTTTGTATATATCTAAGCTTATGTTTCATTATTACTAGATTATAGAATTTGTTTAATTTCTGTAAATTTTTTTTTATATATATCTAAGCAAGTGGTGCCGATTTAGATTGTATACAATTGTATATATGGATAAAAAAATTGAGAATTTTCTTTTTTTTTTTAATTCTTTAACGAATTATTCTTATTTTAGTTAAGTTAAATTATAACATATTTAATTTTTAAAAATATATATTGATCTCACGAAAAAATCCTTTTATTATGAAATACATAGTCACAATGAATTTAAGTAACTACATTATAAGTAAGTAATATTTATTAGAATTTTAATATATCAAACCTCGACAGAGTTCAAAATATCTAAAAACTATATCAATTGCAGTGATATTTTAATTGAAATTATTAAAAAAAATATATAACGAAATATTTTATTTCTTGTTATATATATACGTATAAAAATGTAGATGTAAAAAATTAAATTATTTTATTACTGTAAAATAGAAGCTTATCTAGCTTATTAATAAATAGAAAATATATATAAAAAAAGTTTGGACATATCGTTGTAATTGTATGTAAATTACCATAATATTATATAAATAAAAATAAATAATAATAATAAGTAAAAAATTTAAATCAGCTTCACATATCCCGCACACAGCAGGGGAGGCAGAGGGAACCTTGTGCTTAGTCACTCCGTTCTCCACATTCCGCTGAATTTATCTAGGCATTGCGGATTGAATGGCGGAACTTAACGCCACGCTTTGCCTTGACACCAGAGCGAAGAAATGAAAATATAAATGTAAATAAATATTTCATCTCCTCTAGTGAGGATCGAACCCACAACCAGTCACGATTTGTGCCCTGCGCCACAAATGGCCTGGAATATTATATAAATAAATATAAATAATAATAAGTATAGACTGAATAAATAAGCATGTAAATAAAGAGGCATGTAGTATTTTTGTGCTTAAGGTCCAAGATAAATCATTCCGCAGACGTTCAATTACGGGAACAAAGGCCTCTATGGCGGGCCTTTTGTTTGTTATAAACGAAATATCGGCATTTATAAACGAAAATTAACTAAATATATATTAAATTTTAGCTTTATCTTTAAATTTTCATCTTAAGTTGTTAATTGAAATTATAATATAATACCTTACTGGTTTTATATCAGCTTCACGCTGTATCCCGCATGTAGCACGGTATGGAGAGGGTGTTTTGTGACATCCCTTTCCCCATTTTCCGACGAAATGTGCCCCTGCGCCACGACCACCTTTTGGTGTATGTTTAAATTCAAAACAATTGCTTATTATTTTGTGAGGAATAATTGAATTAAGAATTAAATATTTATTCAACATAATTTGCTTCATAGTTCCAACATATTATATGTTGGAACTATAAAAAAATATACATAGATAATAATAGATTATTATCTTTGTATATTTTTAAAGTTTTTATCACATCAGCATTCCACTGGGACTAATTTCTATATAAAATATTTTGTATATATGTATATATGAATAATTTTTAAATGAGTCAAATTAACAACAAAAAAACATATTAGATTATTTTGTGGATTCGTTTAATTTTCTACAAGAATATATATTGGTTTTTATGCTGATACTGTTATTTTAACCGCAACAAAATTTAAATTTAAAAATACAAAGTTCTCCTTGTTGTTTATATGAGAAATCGAAAAGCGCGGATATAACAGGGTTGACAGGGTGTTAAAACACTCCGTTCTCCGACTTTCTCCTAAATATGAGATTAAGAATGTTGAGTGATAGAATTAGGCGCCGCACTCTGTCTCGGGTAATTGGAATTTACTCCTCCGAATAGAAATTGAACCTACAACCCATTACGTTTATAGTCAGATGCTTATATATGCGTACCTAATAACGTGGCTATAACTGTATAAGAATTAACTTTTCGTGTCAACCAAGATTTGTATCCATGACCTGTACGCAAAAATCTTAAAGAAAAGTGCTTGTTTTATGTTTAAATGTTCATTTGAACTTAAGATCTTATTTACTTTATAAAAGGGCAAAATATTTCTAGGACATTGCCTAATCTGTAGATCTGGTTTTATACTGTGGCTATTATATATTTATTTTTAATATATATGAAGAAAAATTACGATATATAGTAAAATTTTTGACGACGACTGCGGCAAAGCGCAAAAGAAGGGTCATGTCCTTATATAGGTGAATTGTAATTGTTATTGCATACTATTATAATACAATAATAAAGTTTATGCAGTCGGCTTTTTCTTGTTTACAATAATTTAATAATTATTAAATAACAATAAAATTAATAATAAATTATAATATTTTTTTTATTAGTGCATTAAATATATAACAGATAATATAAAATATATAACATGAACGGAGTAATTAAATTACATATTATTATCAGTTTAGTCAAAGGCAGCTACAAATAAAAGGATTAATTTATAATTATTATATAACGAAACAACCGCAAAAAGAAATATTTGTTCATTTTGTATTTTACCGTTCGTTTGTAATTCAATTTTGTTATACTCGGACCACTTTCGCTGATTAGTAAGAGATTAAAATAGTTTATAATAATATATTGTTTTTTAATTGTCCCTATTTCCATTTAGATTGTAAGTTTTCAAAGACCGCTGTTAATATTAAGCTGACAATAAATAGGGTCAAAAACATTTGTAATGATATATTGTCAATATTATTTATATATTTATCAGCTTTACACTGTATCCCGCATAAAGCGGAGTACGCAGAGGATGCCCAGTGATAAGACACTACCTTCCGCCAGATTCTGGAGACATTGCCTCGACACCAGAGGGAAGAAATGAAAATATTAAATATTTCATTTCCTCGAGTGGGAATCGAACCCATAACCTGTCGCGTTTACAGTGACACGCTTGTAACTGGCCTCGATTGCTAGTAATAAAAATAGCTATATACATTAAAAATAATACTTTAGGGCTTAGTTTAGTACTGATAGAAAGAAAATAACCTATAGTATATATAATTATATAGAAGATACAATTGAAGGCAAAATATTTATACTAAATTTATCATATTCTATTAAATTCATTATAGTAAGACGCTTTCTAAGAAAATTTGAACCTGTTTTGGTTTTCTTAATGCTTTCTCTTTCATTGTAAGGTATGTAGCGTGAACCTAGTGATAAGACATTCCGTTCTCCACTATCCACCCAATATTCGAGATATTGCATGGAAAGTGACGAAACTCAACACAATTAACATAGTAATAATTATTACTTAGAATGGGATCGAACCGCCACCGTGCTTATAATCTGTACCACTGTGCCAAAGACAGAGGGTATAAACCTATAAATATTGAAATTTTATACGAATAGGCTTTTTTTTTTGTTTTCTAGCTTGACTTTTAAAGTTTACGCAGCTAAATTCACTTATAAAAAATTGTATTGAATATAATTCCTATTTACAAACAAATATAGGTATGAACATTAATCACACACAAATCGTTAGGTAAACCAGCATATTAAAGGTAAAAACAAAATTAATAGATAGTGTACAATTTGGCCTCGTAAATGCCACCAATAAATGCCTCCTTAGTCGCGACCCTCCCCTCATTTTGTCGCGTGTCTGGAAACTTTACAAACTTCCTACATGAAACAGTTTTATTGGTTATTATTGGGCGAAATTTCAGAAAAGTCAACTAAGTTGTGAATAATATTTAGTAGGTATATGTAATAGGTATTTTTTTTTACGTTTTATATGGATTTTGCAGAATGAGCACTCTGGATATTGATCACTATTCTCTATTTGCCGCCAAAACATAGTGTTACGTTCTTATACTTCAATTTTTATAGTGCAACAGAATCGATGGAGAGTTTTTTTTACTAAAAGTTGTGTAGTGTAACGGACCGTCACGTCCTCTTACTAAAAGGGGCCTTATGCAATAAAATTATAGCCTGACTTAAGAAATTACTATTTTCTAACCTGAATATCTAAATATTTTTATTTTCTTCGTTCAGTTCGACAAAGAGCAGGGTCGGTTTAGCCGCAACACGCAATGCTTTTACCTAAAACTTATGAACTTCATTTATTTGAATGAGTAGAACTAAGTTTATTTTAGTGGGTACACTAAAAAGTAGCATTTTTTATGGAAAAGGACAAGGCAAACGAGCGTTCGAGTCACCTGATGGCAAGTGATCACTGCAACACCAGAGGAGCTACAGGTACGTTGCCGGCCTTTAAGATGGAGATAGACGCGCTTTTTGAAGGTACCCATGTCATATCGACCTGGAAACACTGCCGCGGGTAGGCAACTCCACAGTTCCGTGGTGCGTGGAAGGAAGTTCCAACGAAACCGCACAATAGTGGATTGCCACATATCCAGGTGGTGTAGATGATATTTTAGCTTATGACGTACTTGGCGGTTAGAAAATTCGGCGGCAGGTAACAGGTCAAACAGTTCTTCAGAACACTCCCCATGATAAATGCGGTAGAGAACGCACAGCGAGGAGACGTCTCTATGCAAAGCCAAAGTCTAAAGGATGGGTGCCATTGCCTGCCAGACGAGTCTTGGGAACCTAGTGTTAAGGCACTTCGCTCCGTCAAGACACTTCAGGCGGAAGTGAACAACGCGCTTTGCCTCGTTACTATAGCGAGGAAATGGAAAACATTAAATATTTTATTCTCTCGAGAGGGAATCGTACCCACCTGTCGCATTTACAGTCGCACACGTGTACCATTGCACCACTACTGGCTTTACATTGGTCTAGTTTTTTTTATTATAGGTATGTACAATTTAATCGAAGTTCGTAATATAAGACTATATAGCCTTACCCAGAGTTAGAGATTGAGTTAATGTATGTATCACTTAACACTATTGGTTTGGGAACCACGTAATCAAATTACCGCTTTGTGTTACTGGTCTTATTTGATAATAATCTGCTATCTGGGTCATGTTTACTAGGATTCGATTTTATTTACGTCCGTGAAAAAGGTTTATAGCTTAACTGTTTCTTGAACGTTATGGTAATATTAAGTATGTATGTATGTATTTTATATTTACTTGTATATTTTTTTTCATTACACACTCTAGTCGATAAAATGCGGCGTTGAGTTTCGTCACTCAATGCGTAATGTCTCAAATATTAAGTGGAATGTGGAGAACTGAGTCCTATCACGAGATTTCGTCTTCTTTCAAAGCTACGCGAGAAAAAACATGATGCTGCTTTTCTTTACAAATGCATACCATAAGTATGCATGCATATTTTAAAAAAAGTAAATATTGATCGTACTTAAAGCAACAACTGATATGTTTGTATAATGGTACCTATTATATTTATAATTCTTCTTTATTAATTCTTTCGTAAAGGTAAAAGCGAATAAAAAGTTCCTCACATAGTTTTTCACATCACTTTGTCCAAACAAAGACAGACAGAGAGATAAATTTATTTATTAAAATATATAATAATATTATTATTATTATTAAATAATAATGACCGTAGGTCAGTTTATTAATAGATTATTATAGCATACACAATTAGCTTCAGTGTTGTTTGTTTTAAAGCCGAAACCTGAGTACATGTATCGGGAAACCAAATTCGTAACTATTAGAAACTGCATCTGCAACTTTTCAGCGTATATATGATGAACAAAGGAAACTTTCGTATGTGGACTAGGTTTAAAATAACTTAGGAAATAGATAGTAATAACTCTTGGTAGTAATTATAAACAATTGACAAAAAAATAACGAAAAAAAAATCGACTTCTTCAGTTTTAACAGGATTCTATAATTAGAACCCAACTAAACTTTCACTAAACTATTCTTGAAGTGTATCCTTTCCAATAAGAACAGGGTTATCGAAATCAGTTGGCGGAATATTGAGTTACACATACGTCCATTTGTCGCGCACATACTTAATTCAAATTTAAGACTTATGTAATTTTCTCATTGATATCATTGTCAAAAATAGAACAAATTAAAATGGAACCACACGAGAAGCATTAGATTTCAATAAAAAAAAATAATCATCAAAATCAGTTCATCCAGTCGTAAGTTCTAAGGTAGCAAACTTAAATAAAATGCAATATAATAAATTGATAACCTCTTTCTTTTACAGAAGCCGGTTAAAAAAAATTCTAATTAGTTACCTAAAAAAAATATTAAAAAAACGAACACAAAAAACTTTAAAAAGTAAACACGGCAATATGTATGTGAAAGTGGAAATTTGGAACTTTCAACTAGAACTGATAATCTTCAAACGGATAAATATATTTTCTTGATTCATGGCTTCATAGCATTCTCGATGAGTCACCTTTTAAACAAAAAAGTCGATCGAATTTGGTTCACGCGTTTGGGAGCTACAATGTCGGAGATACATTCATTAAAAGTTGTCTTGGAGTCCGTGACGTAGCGGTTAAGATCCAAAAGTATCACCTGAGATGGTTTAGCCACGTTACGAGCCGGTCTAAGAAATGTGTCGGATGTAAGTGCCTTACTATATCAGTCCCTGGAGTGAGACCTCTCGGACGCCCAAGAACGCGCTGGTTGGATGTTGTGATGCAGCACATGGGACCCAATGGTCTAACCACCGAGGATGTAAAAGACCGTGCAAAGTGGAGTAGGTTAAGTAGACAATAGGCAGACCCTGGCAATAGCCGGGATTTATGCAAGGAAGACGAATGCCAGAGATATATACAGATATTTTAAATTTATAACAGCCCCTCTGTTTGTATCGGGGGCTAAAAAGTCTTAAAATTTTAAGTCATTCTTTTAAAGTCGATATAAAATCTAAGATATGGTACTTATAAGAAATATTATTTTTTATTAAGATTGAAAATTTCGCTGCATCTCGCAAATAGGAGGAAACTAGTGTTAGGTTACTCCGTTCCCAACGGAAATTGTTCCGTCTAATAATCTGACAAAAATGACAAAGAAAAAAATCTTCTGTGAACATTGAAAATGAAAAAATCTGAACAAATATACCTCATACAATATAATGAACAAAATTGACTAGTGAAGTAAAATATAGTGAAACCTGATTTTTATCTAATGATGGTAATGTTCAGTATGCAAAGTGGATTTCGCCAAAGTTTTTTTTTAAAGTGGGGAACGGAATGTGTTAACACTAGGTTCCCTCTGCCTACCCTGCTGTGTGCGGGATACAGCATGAAGCTGATTTAATTTTATTTTTTTTTACCGTGAAGTGCAGAATGAGTTAGTTTTATAAGATTCCCAAACATAATTAAATAGTTATAGAAAAAAAATCTTAATCTTATAAATTAAAATAGACTTATACAACATAGACTTGAATCCAGTATATACATATTATAGAATATTTTTAACATTTTTAAAGTGTTATTCCACACTTAAGAAAGAAAAATACTTATTTAGAAAATGTATAAAAATTTGAACCGACCAGGACCTGGCAAGTTTCCAGGAGGCGCGGGTTCGAGTCCAGCTACGTTCAAATTTTTATACGTTTTCTAAATAAGTATATACATACAAATTACAGACAATTGTCAACAAGACACTTGTATATATTTCGTTGAAATCTGCGAGTTTATTACATTATCTAAGATAAGATAAGATAAAGAGACGACTACTTATAAGTTCTCGCAACGGTAATAACTGTTATAACATCTTATTGCTTTTTCCTGTATCTCGCTAAGGAGGCGGAAAGTAGGGAGTAATTGCCTTCCAATGAGCTTTTCAAGATTAGTAACGAAGATTCAATATAACTGAATTGGTGCTTGGCGTTATTTGATTAATTTATTACATTCTTATTAATTCTTTGAATATTTTTTTATTAAATATTTCATTGACAGACGACCGTGGTGCAGTGAAACTGTGTACAGTACTACGATACGCTATAGTTGTAGGTTCGATTTCCTCTCGGTTGTCGCTTATATGGGCGGAAAGTGGAGAACAAAGTGTCCTAACACTCTAATTCAAAAAGTAAGGAAATGCGATCCATGAAAATAAAAACAATAAAACATAAGCCTATGTTGGCATCCCTTAAAATCAGTTAAACTTATACTCTCTGTGCGAAATAAAGTTAAAACGCAGTAATAGAGTGAAATTTGGTTTCATGTGGCAAGCTGCCCGGCGTGCCGGCTATATTTCCTTGCGTTTTACTTTATGCAATACTCGGCCGGAAACTGCCGCACCTCCTCATCATTTTTGTTGTGTTTCGAATATATAATATTTTGAAATATGAAATATACCTGCTGGGTTAGTGGTGGTTTACTTGCGTTCTTTAATTTTTTCAAATATGTCGCTATTAAATCAATTAATATAAACGTTTTCTAAATAAAATTGAATGTACATATATACATATAATGAAAATAAAATAAAAAAATATTAGCTCCTTTATTGGCTGTTCGATAACACATTTTGATGTTGGATGTATCAGTTGATTATTATAGTTAAAAAATAAATTAAATTAGCTTCACGCTGTATCCCGCACACAGCAGGGTAGGCAGAGGGAACCTAGTGTTAAGACACTCCGTTCCCCACTTTCTGCCGAATTCTGGAGGCATTGCGTGTTGAGGGGCAGAACTCAACGCCGCGCTTAACCTCGACACCAGAGCGAAGAAATGGAAATATAAATTTAAGTAAATATTTCATCTCCTCGAGTGGGCATCGAACCCACAACCAGTCGGTTTTGCAGTCACACCTCGTGCCGCTGCGCCACGACCGGCCTCAGGATTATTATAGTTAAAAAATAAAAATGTGTTTTGCAGATTAAATGTACCTATCTATTCAGTTGGTGCTACTACGACTTTTTTTTTCTCAACGCCGCGTTTTGCCTCGACACTAGAGCAAAGAAATGGAAATATAAATTTAAGTGAATATTTCACCCCCTCGTGTGGGGATCGAACTCACAACCAGTCGACTTACAGTCACACTTTGTGCCCCTGCGCCACGACTGGCCTCTACTACTACTTATAAACAATAATGTGGTTATAATTATAATATTTTTATGTACAAGATTTGAAAGCAAATAAATTTATGTGTGGAAGTACAATAGAAATAATAAAAATCATGTTATACAAAAACAAAAAGCTTACAGAATAGTATAGAACGTAAAGTCAATCTATATCATTAAAGAAATATTGGAAAGGAGAGAAATGTAGAATGAAGGGTTGTAAATTTAAGAACGATATTGGATTTAATATCATCGATATCCAGCGTGGTATTTGAAACATAATTAATTTAAAATAAGCATTGTTAGCCAGACTACACTACTACAGAGGCGATATTTGAATATTTTACCCAAATCACGAAACATATATTATTCTTACAATTACTTTTAATTTGTAGCGTACTGCAAATCGTAGATAACGTTTTTGTTTAGCGCTATTTAAGAGAAAATAATATTTATTAATCTAAATTATAATAAACAAATAATTGTTCAACATTCAACGATAATATAGAACCAAGAGTTGAGTTAAACAGCATTGTAATTTTGGAAACAAGCCAGAATGTACGTGTCACCTGCAAAAATAAATTATTGTTTTAGTATCACAGTGAAGTGCTATAAAGCAATAAAAATGTACTGCAATTCCATTACTCTATCATCGACTATCTGTAAAATATATTATGTTATTTTTTTATTTATATATTATATAATATATTTTTTGTTTTTATATATTTTTTATTTATAATATATATATATATATNTATATATATATATATAGCATAATTATTGACGTTATTACTATAGTGGGTAGCAAGGCAAAGCGCGGCGTTGTGTTCTGCCACTCAACATGTAATGCCTCCAGGATTCAGCAAAAAGTGGGGTACGTAAGCGTCCTAATGGAAATGGAGTTTCTTAATACTAGGTTCCCAGATTTCCGCTGTCTACCCCGCAAAAAAACTATATATTTTTTTGTAGATATCACCATTTCAAAGTATTTTAAGCGTGTTTGTAAAACAATTTGTATCTGAAGTCATAAGTGCTTTATGTACTTTAGATTTCTTACAGATAAGGAATACAAATTCCTACAAATCTAGGAATTCGAGGCGTTGATTGTTGAGAAGAGAAACCTAACGCCGCGTTTCTACAGACGATAATAGTAATATACTACAACTTCAAAATGGCTATCTCTTATAGAGACTACAAGGCAATTCGCAATATAACGACGGAAATGGTTTGGAATGGGAAATCTAAATGGACACTTATAACAAAGACTACAGAACCCCCGGATTTGACCAGTACCAAACTTAAGCTCAAGCAACAACTCTTCTGAAAACTTTAATGATGAATGATATACTTAAAATAAACTTAAAATCACAATAAAACAAAAAATCGAGCAGAAATGAGCATGGACCTAATATATTCGTATCAGTTTAAAATAATAAAATATTACAAAATACACCGTTGAGGCAGTTGCGGCGCAGGGGCACAAAGTTGTGACTGTAACGCGACTATTGTCTAACCCACTTACTTATCAATATTTTCATTTCTTCGGTCTGGCACCAAAGCAAAAGGCCTAGCGTTGAGTTCCGTTCCACTCAACACGTAATGCTTAGAAAAAATCGGCGGAAAGTGAGAAACGGAGTGTCTTAACACTAGATCCCCTCTGCCTGCCCTGCTGTATGTGGCACAGCGTGGAGCTAATTACTTATTAAAAAAAAATCACCGCGTTTCATCCTGCCACACTGCCTGAACAGTGGTTGAACCAACAACCAACGCGTTTACAGTCAGATATCACCTAGAAATCTTAAGAATCGAAGTTCTCATAGCCTTAGCCAAGATTAAACTAAAAATGTTCTAACCAGAACAAGCTACATAGACGGATGCGACCAGCGTGTAAGGGAATCCCTTGCGAACTATCAATCAATTAAAAGCTATGTTAAGTTGGGCAACTTTAAGAACTCGTTTATTTCCTTAGGGTCGATGCGCGAACTCCTAAGAGGATACCGACCTAGTTATGAACACTTAGCAACTAGTGAAAAAGATTTCACAGAATGATAAAGTGCTGCATTTCAAAGACCATTTCTTATATTCATTCTTACAAGATAGATTGCTATCTTATTATTCGATAATGAAGTATATTTTTTGATTATATCTTTATATTTGTGATATATGGATATATGTTGTGGTTCAGTTGAATTGGGCATACATGATATTATCATATGGTGATGAAAGTGATGAAGATTTTTTATATTCCTAGCTGAATATTTTAAAATATCACTAAAGTAATGTATATTTAATATATTATTTGTTATATTGCAAATCCTAAGTGATTCACGCTCATATAGTTAAAAAAATCACGGCAGCGGCCTAGTGTTAAGACACTCAATTACGCACTTTCCGCCGAATTCTAGAAGCATTGTGTTTTGAGAGGCGGAATTTAACGCCACGTTTTTTATCTACACCAGAACAAATAAAACCAAAATATTTATTTCAATAAATATTTAATTTCCTCGAGTGGGGATCGAACCCACAACCAGTGCGTTTACAGTCACACACTTGTGCCCCTGCGCCACGACTGGTCTCATGAAGCTTATACCAAAACGTTATCGTTACCGAGCGAAGCCACTTAAAGTAACTTTCCAGTATTTCATAAAATAATAAAATACAATGTAAAATGTAAATTGAGAAACCGAATAACCCCACTTCATATTTCGTACTCATTTAAAGCTGATCCTACAAAACATTTAACTGTTAAAAATCAGGACATAATAACGCGAGCTCAAAGTTAATACTGTTGTATAACTGCTGACTCATTAAACAAACCCTGGATTATCAAGTTGGAGTTACGAGACCGGGAAATATGAATACAATGTAAAAAGCAATGAGTTTCCTCGTATTTCACTTGCCATAAAAAGTTGGGATTTCGTTTAATATATTAGGAGGTCAGCGAGAACATCATCACAGGTAATGTTCCTGTTTAAATTCAACGGGTAATGTGAGAGTATTGCTTTAATGGGATTCAACAGACCTAAACACGACCCTCCGTAAAGATATGAGTAAATATTTAATATAATTTCTTATGTTTGTTAAAAAAGGGTGTTAAAGGTTTTAGTGTTGTCAAGCTATCAAATTTATTGTGGAGAAGTATTCTGGGTATTTGCAATGGTACAGATAAAATATGTGCTTTCAATTTATTCTTAAATGCTGCGAATTTACATTGCGAGTTTAAAAATTTAGGGTTAAGCTTTAAACGAGTTCGTATTTTTGATTTACCGAAAATATAAAAAAATATTTTAGGGTAACTACAAATGAAAAACATGTACTTTACTAACTTATTATATTTTTAATTATAAAAAAATATTTATTAGACCGCATCTGACTGAAGTAATATATCTACTGTTTTTAATTTACATTATAGTTGTGCTTTTCAGTATCCGGAACCTAAGTTTAATTTTTTCTGTTAAAAGCTTTAGGGAAGATGGATGTCAGCAATGTTTTACACTGAAATATTTCAGGCTTGATACAGCCATCGTTACTCTCGTAGACTTTTAAAACCGGGCTTACGGATGAACTTACAAAGGTAATTATTATAATAAAAAAAATATTTAGCTGTTTCCTGTACATAGAAAAGTAGGCAGAGAGAACCTTGTGACAAGGTAATCCGTTCCTCATTCTTCGTTCATTTTTTCAAGACATTGCGTGTTATGTAGAGAAAATCAAGGCCGCGGTATGGAAATCAAAAAAAAAATATTATCCCTCGAGAGGGAGTCGGACTCGCAACGGTCGGTTTACAGTGGGCCGTAGTTATGTGACGTTTTTTAGCGTTATAAAAATTTGTTCAACGACCATGCAAGTTAAGGAGCTTTTTTTATGGAAAAGACAAGGCAAACGAGCGTTCGGGTCACCTGATGGTAAGTGATCACCGCTGCCCACGACCCCGTGCAACACCAGAGGAGCCGCAGGTACGTTGCCTGCCTGCAAGACGGGCTGGGCGCCGGAGCCCGGCATTACCTGATGCGAAACGCAGTGGCATAAAACCACTACTTCACGCCGGTTTTAAATGCCGGGGGTGGTAATGATCCGGCGGAGTCTGCCCATGCGTGTTGCCATTGCTGGCGACGTGACTCTACCACACGTAATTTAGTCGCCTCTTACGACACCACCAGTACCAGGATGATCCTATTCTAGGCCGGAATCACACGGCACAAAATAAAAATATTAAATAGATTACCAAGTGGGATCGAACCCACAACCATTATGCTTGTGCCACAACGCTATGATGGCCTCTGCCTGATTCATAATTCTCTGTTCTGATTCACAAGGAAAATGGAGAACAGGGTGTCTTAACATTAAGTTCTCTCTGCCTACCCTGCTGTGTGCGGGATACAGCGTGATGCTAAAAAAAATCACTATAAAAATCAAAACTAAAAATCAGCTTCACGTTGTATACAGCATATAGTAG
>JAAIXJ010001835.1:2522-60921 GCA_013403705.1 Heliconius hermathena | reverse complement strand
ATATATATGAGAACGTATGGCTTAGTGGTCAGAGCGCCTGGTCGGTTTCCAGGAGGCACGGGTTCGAGTCCTGCTACGTTCAAAATTTTTATACGTTTTCTAAATAAGTAAGGAGATAGAAGTTGAGAAGGCGTTGAGTTCCGCCACTCAACATTCAATCCCTTCAGAATTCGGTGGATAGTGAAACGGAATATATTAACACTAGGCACCCTCCGCCTACCCTGACGTGTGTGGGAAACAGCGTGAAACTAAAGAATCAGATAAAAACTCCTGGTCAGAAATGAATTAATTTTGGTATAGTTGTAGCTTAAAGTCTTTTAAAATTAAAATTGTCAAACCTTTCACTTATTATGGGATCCTTAAAGATACGAACGGTTCTACGTTGCATGCGATCAAGTGGCTCAAGCTAATATGTGTCACCCCCGAGAAGTAAACAGCACTGTTAATCTTTTCATCAGCACATATATAAAAATATGAGGCTGAACCTGGGCCCTATGCCAATCGATGTTTTGATGTAAAGTACTGTTTTGCAGGCCAGTTTGTTTGAGGCCAACCTAGTCTTGCTTTCGATCGCATTACTGGCAATAACTTGAAACATTTAGGCCCAATATGCTTCTATTGTGCGCGACTTTAAGAGGAGAGTTCTCTAAAATTGGTGACACGAAATGTGGTTTTCTTATTAGTAGTAACGCGCAAACATGGGTCTTCTGGGGGTAAATTCATTCACGTTTCTTTCATTCCATAAAGAAAAATGAAACAGGATATGATTTGTTCAGAACGGAAACCCTCACCAACATCTTTGATTCTGTGTCCAGTGAGAAATATATGTCATAAATTCTCGTGAAGTCCACAAGCTCGCAGTTTTAGAAGGAGCGCTCCGTGTTATATTCGATCGAAGGCCTTCACCATATCCAGTCTTACTGCCAGGCTTTCAATAGTCTCAGCCCTGTGGTGGGTTAGATAAACCAGATGATCGCCAGAGTCCTAAAAATGCTATTTAGTTAAGCAAAAGGAATAAAAACTGCCTGGAAAGTAAAGAATCGTATAGTTCAAGTGGGGGAAGTCGCAGGCGGGTACTAGTGTCTTATAAAATATAATGCTGAGAAAAAAATATTCTACAAAATATGGCAAGAAACAAATACAGCTACTTTCTAAAGGGCATGTAATCTATACCTACATTATGTATAAGTTTACGTTTGAATGTTTGGGCTCATTATAATGCTTATTAGTGGATAGTATTATGTAAGAAAGGTACAATGCTTAGTAATATTTTTAAGCTAGGAAATCTATCGTCAAATATATAATAAAAGTCATAAAAAGTAATTGTCTTTTGTTGCAAATAAAATTAATTTTAAGAACATAGAAATGTATAGTATTGGTTCTGATTCACATTTTTGCTTGCATGGACTGTCTGCCTGTGAGTCATTTTGTTTACTATATACAAAGCTAAATTATTTACTTTAGCTTTTCAACTTAACGATAAGATATTTTCACAACTGTTTATATAAACTAAAATTATACAATAACAGTTATCATGTATCTTAGACTTAAGGAAAATAAAATATAATATAGATTTTAAAAATATATTTAACTTAATAATCCTAGCATTTTCATACATATAACCATCCAATTGTAGGCATGCAGTAAACCGTTGACCCTTGATTCGGTCTCGATAAATCCCCTTAAATACTTTGTCGACTAGTAAGTATAAAATTGGGTCGAATAAATAAATAATTTAACGATGTTACCCTTATATTAAACATTGTGCGGCCTTTAAAGGAGTCTCGGCCAAGAGCTTAAATTGTCGTTACAGGTTTTCAATTTAGAAACCTATAGTACTTACGTACTGTATAATTTACATAAGTATACTTTAGGGTAGTGTAACATTTAATATTTATTAACGATGTTGGGCGCAGCGGCACAATGGTTGGTTGGTTGTTAAGACGCAACGTTTATAGATTTGATTCTCACTTGTGGGAAAATTGTTCTCATCTCACTCTTTGGTAACAAAACAAGGCGCGGCGTGGGGTTCCAATAGTCAACTTCTTGTTGTCTTCTAATGTCTTCAAAATTAGACAGTGCATGGGTAACGGAGTGTCTTGACAGTAGGTTATTTCTGCTTACAGTGCTATATGCGAATGCGTGAAGCTATGTAAAATATAAAAATAAAACCTTTTCAATGATATTCATAAAAAAATACATGTATAAAATAATAAATAATTATTGTATTAAAATTGATAAACAAGAATTATTTGAATTAAAAAAATATATTTAAATTGCAATAATTAAACTAACTTGGGGAAGATCTTTTCCTTGTTCTCTTTATATTTCATTACATCGCTTCGCTACTTCGCTGTATAAAACGAATTACAAATATAAATTAAGCAATTGAAAACTTAGGCTTGAAGAGACTATGATTTGAATATTTTGTATCTACAACGTCAAAATCTATAATTTTTTTTATTACCTTCCCGTTGAATCCGGCATATAGCAGTACAGGCAGAATAAAAATAGTGTCTTGACACTCCATTCTATAGCCCGCTCGAATTTAAGGTGTCACCTGTCGAGTGGCGGAGTTTAACGTCGCATTCTGTTTTACCAAGGGACAAGGACAACAATTTGTAGCCACGGAACAGGGATCGATTCTACAACAATCGCGTTTATAGCCAGATGCTGTCCCACCACCACGGCAGTCCAACGTGTATAATGACGACAAACGAAAGGAGCTTAACAAAGTTTCACGTTCTATAACTGAATGTCCGACGTTACAGTAAAGATGAATTGTGTTTTGAAGTAATTTCGAAAGTTGGAGCAAGACGCGCATAAAACTTTGCAGACGGAGTCGAGTAAGATCTAATAGTGAATACGTTTCATTTGTCCTTTGTTCATTTCTTAATTTGAGTAAGTGCTCCGACTCTTATAATTATGTGCGCGTTATGTTTTTAGATAGATATTGCATTTTCAAAGTGAAATATGTATTTAGTATGACAGTAAAGACGCGGTGGTAAAAAAATATATTCAGACAATTGAAAAATAAAACATTATTAGTTATCTGCCTTACAATTTATTGTTACATTACCTATACTTCACAAAAATTGAAGAAATGAGTCTTAGTTAAAGAAAGTTTTTATAATTTAATATAAGATTCCTTTAAGAACGTACAACGTTAAGATTTACGACAATATTAGATCAACGACAGTGAACACATTCCATAAGGACTATTTACTAATGTGCACTTGTGTAATTTATCTATAGAGACCGAATAATTATTAAATTATAAATAATATTAATATTAAAAAGAATTGCAAAGTATGCCTATTTTGCCAAAAACATGTTTTTAAAAAAAACTACAAATAATGCCTATTTTCTGGTTATTATATGGTAACTTAAAGAATACCTCCTCCTGACGCCTGGGAGAAAAAATAATTTAAAAAATTTATAAACTCTATCTAAATTCCTAAATATGCATTTCATTCGATTAAAAACAATCATATTTTAAATGACATGCGACAGCTAATTGACATTTACACCTTGTGTAATGCATTTTTTGCATTTTTCCCTTCACTTGTTTCGTTTCTTTTCGATGAGTTTTGAGTGCTTTCCCATTTATTTGATATTTTCAACTACTGCTGTTTTTTCCCACTGATTTTTTTCTCAGTAATCGCCTATTTTATGGAGGTTGAAAGTGCTATGAACCTTACCTCACTTTTACAAATGACTCAGCTCTCAGACTACCAAAACTGACAGAATTTTCAGCGAGGGAATAATGTACCTAAATCTATTAAATCATATCATTTTTATCGTTTTTCATTCTGGGTCCGACACTGTATCGTTTCAGTCTCCTTTCATTACATGCCGGTGTCAGATTTTTTTCAGTTTTATGTCTCATATAAATGTCGTAAGGCCCCAGGAGGATAATGAACGACAATAACATAAGATCACATTATCAAAAGTTGAAAAAAAAAACCTATTTGTTAAAATAATCCTTTTTTTATTTATCGATTTTTTTTGGTCTTTCAGTCTGTAGGATCGTTGTCTGAGTATGGAGATTTTTGTTTTGTGTTTCCGTTTCCGGTTGCTTTCGCTTTGTGTTGGTTTCAATTTAAGGTATACAATTTTATAAGTGTCAAAATAGCGTTGTGTATGTGAAAAGTGGCAAAAGTGCAAGATTATTATTTTTATTATATATCTTTAATTCTCAGCGGCTCAGTTCAGTATACTTTAGACTAGTAACAGGGCAGTAGCGTTTTGATACAAAAATTTGAAAATCTCTGTTGAAAAACCTGTTGTGGCGCAGTAGCACAAACGTGCGACTGTAAACCTTTTTTTGATTTTCATTTCTTTGCTCTAGTAATAAGAGAAAGAGCAGATTGAGTTCCATTGAGCACGCTATGCTTCGAAAATTCGGCGAAAAGTGGGGACCGAATTGTCTTAACACTAGGTTCACTCTGCCTTTATGCGGGACAGGGGGTGAATTGAAAAAAAAAGATAAAAAATTAAGGATTTTAACCTTAGAAATGAAAAATAATTATTTTCAGATTGTTTTATAAGAAAAGTTAGAAACACACTTAACAAAGTGACAACACATTTCAAGTGCCCGACTATATCGCCGGTGCAGTAGGTTGATTCAATTTTTTTTCGAATTATTCACTTTTACAGCTGCACCGGCTGCGAAGAGAGTTCCGGAAAATTTCCAAATATTATGTGGCTGCTAGAGAGGATGTCGACGGCAGCAAAGGCGTCCCCTGTGGAACTCAGGTTGGGAAGGTTATATCGAAACATTTCCTAATAAATAGTCCTAACAAATGTCTCATTAAAAACAAATATTTATTACATTACAAAACTCAATAATGCTTCTTCATAATTTCCCGAATCTATTTATTATAGTATACATTTTACCAAATGGCATAAATTGCGTTTAGGTGGCAGCCTTATTTCCTGGTGCATATGCTAATGTTTTGTTTCAGTGGGTATTGAAATCCACTCAATTTAATAGCGTGCTATAATTCATAGAAAATAATGTAGAATATTTTAAAATAAATAGTTATTATAAAAATATAATGCTAATACAATGAGCTTTTCGAATATGAAAACATTTTTTCGTAAGTCATAATTTGTTATTTAGTTTGATTTAATTTGTTATTTGTTGATTTAATAAATGCTTGGTTTATACAATAATGTTTAACGTTCTGAAACAATTTGACGATCTGAAGAAGTCAAAAATCATCATCACTCTACTACTTTTAGGGTTCCGCTCTTCTAAACAAAAAAACGGAACAATTATAGGATCATTTTATTGTCCATCTGTCTATCCAGCTTCACGCTGTAGGTATCCCGCACACAGCAGAATAGGCAGAGGGAACCTAGTGTTAAGACACTACGTCCCCCACTTTACGCCGAGTTCTGGAAGCGTTGCGTTTTGAGTGGCGGAACTCAACGCCGCACTTTGCCTCGACACCAGAGCGAAGAAATGGTAATATAAGTTTAAATAAATATTTCATTTCCTCGAGTGGGGATTGAACCCACAACCAGTCGATTTTACAGTCACATTTTGTGCCTTGTGATTGTGTGGTGGTATGAAGCAAATTACTATCAGATCAAATATCTAGGTGTACGGTTTCTTCGAGCAGATAAAAAAATTAAGTTTCTAAGTAAATGCAATCAAAAGATACGAGTGTTTGAGCTTTGTTTTTGCTGCATACAGTATGAGATCCGCTGCGTAAACAAAAATCTATATGGTACTTCCAGTGGACCTACTATTATGAAATCTGGTAAGAAGTAAGAGCTTACAATGCAAATAAAGGAAAAAATACAAATAATTTATACGTATATCATAAGAAAAAATATATGCAAACTTATATTAAATAAGTGCAAGCACCCAAACTTTAATTTATCAACTTATATAAGTCACATTCCTGTTGACCTACAATCATGAAATTGGTTCAGAATCCTCAGTAGGTAAGGCCGACTCGCACTTGACCAGTGTTGAATATTTATAAGCAAAATTTTTATTTTTTTCTAACGAATCCAATAATTATATGACGTAAGTATTGAAAAAATAATTATATGATATTAAATCAACTGATATCCTTTCTTTTATTTAGGGAATAATATCTCAATGATTATAGTATATTCTATTTCTTTATTTTAAATATATTTAATTTTGTGCTAAGAATAGAAACTAGAATAACTTTTTGAATTTGAATTCAATTCAAAAAGTTCCTTGTGGATTAGAATAAGCAAATTCAAAACTATTACTTGCACAGATCACTAATTACAGTTTTAGTATCAGTATTGCGGTCCCATATAAAACGGGGACTACGGTTATATAGTGGCGGCTAACTAAATTGAACCACGTGTACTCCACGCCTGATTAAGCTTGGTAGCATTATAAGAGTTAAAGACATTTGACAAAGAGGCAAAGAAGAAGTGAAAAGTGAAAATAAATATATATTGATTGATAATTTTCTAGACATTTTGATATTATAATGGTAATTCTGTTTTTGGAAGCTAAGACGAATTCAAAAAACCAAATATGCAGCCGTTCTCGAGATATAATATATAAATAGTTTAGCTAATATCATTTAACACCTTTTTTCTGTATACGTGATATTTATTTTGTTATGTGGTGATTATTTTCTTTGTAGGAAGTAAATTTACAAAGAAAATTAGCTTCACTCGCTCTTTTTTTGCCTAGAAAGTTGGTATTCTATCGATTTCTAAAAGTCGGTTATATAATAGATACTTACAATTGTTACAAAACTTTCACCAAAACGCCGTGAACTGGCCACCAAAATAGGGAAAATCTAAATAATTTAAATATAATTATTCCCCATAGTAGATTTCGAATCCATAACCCTGACATTTATAATCAGATGTCACACTGCACCACAACAACTTCACAAAGTAAATTTATATTATATTATTATACATACATATATAAAAAGGTCTAAATCTATAATAGAATGAAGAAATTACGGGAACAAATATAAAAATGGCCAAGTACTTTTAAATCCTATCACTATCTACTACCATCTTTCGATTCGACTGTTTGTTTTTGTTTCATATCTACTGTGACGCGGTTCTCTAAGTAATTGCTTGTTTTAGGAAATCCTTTGTCAGAGACACGGAGTGCTTTTAATTTTTTATATTGTTTAGAGTGCAGAATATAAATATTTTGAATTTTGACTTAAAATATATAAGCGTGAAAAAATCGTGGCGCAGTGGCACTAACGTGTGGCTAAGGATCTGACGGTTGTAGGTTCTTCATCTTGTGAGTGTCTTTACTCTAGATTCCCAGTTTTCCTTTGCTTACTCCATACATGAGGGTTACAGCTTTAATATAAACAAAATATAGTTTGAATGAAACATTATGTTATATAATAAGTATTTATTTTAGTTTTAATTTATTTTCTTTTGTATCTTAAATATAAAGAAAATTAAACTAAATTAAATAAAAATGTCTTGTTTAAATGTCGCACAACTCAATTTAACTACTTTTATACTTACAAAATAACGAGTAGAAAAATGTTGACGAAGATCAAAGAATCAAGTGTTACGATCTGATATCGATGTTAATAAGTCAATAAAACGTCGTTCAAGTAAAAGCAATCTCTTTTTATAGGTCTCCAGACGATAGACGTTGGAGATCAGCCCTTGGTACAAGTATCCATCTAGTCTTCAATAATATTACTAATTTATTGCGTTATACTTCCTTAAAAATATTCATTTTTATATATTTTGCTTGGAATCTAAACATTTTTTACAGTTCCGTTCCGTTTAAATCAATGAAAACGGAATCTTTATAGGATAATTTGTTGTCCGTCATCAATCTGAATGTGAAATAAATATCTAATATCAAATATTCCAGGTCCACTATCTCAAATCGTTTATTTTCGAAATCTGTGCCAGCCACGAAAAAAAAAAACATTAAGAGATAACTACTACATACACCGAAAAAGACAAAAAAATACCCATGTGGACACTGACTCCAATAAAAAATGATTTCACATAGTAAATATGTATAATAGTATCAATAATTTCACTTATTATATTAAAATATTATATTTTTAGTTTCGTGCACTATTCCTTATCCAATCGAGGAAATGTAATATTCCCCGTTCTGGTAACGAGACAAAGCGCGGCGTTGAGTTCCGCGACCCAAAACGCAATGATTTCAGAATTTAATGGGGTAACTGAGTGTCTTAACACTAAGTTTTCAGGTTCCCTCTGCCTACCATGCTATGTGCGGAAGTGAAGAGAAATAATCATGATAATCAAAAAATATATGATAAAATCCAAGTGCAAAGTTAATAGCAACATCCACAAAACAAAATATTTAAAATAGTTTACCGAGGCGTATTCTGAATTTCTTATGTGGTCGTATTAAAACAATATATTGTTGGTGTCTTTGTCAGTGTCCAACGCTTTTGTCGAATTATTTTGAAAGTATTATGCTGGTTTTATCTCAAATATATTATACATTTTTTGTTTATGCATCTCTGAATATAATGTTTTTATTCTGTATTTTTTTAGCAACATGCTGTATTCCGCACGGAGCAGGGTAGGCAGGTGGAACCTGGGATCTTAGTGTTAAAACACTCCATCCTATTTTAAGACACTTCCGTTCCCCGGTTTCCACTAATTTTTTGAGGCATTGTGTGTTGAGTGGCGAATATCAAAGTCGCGCTTTGTTTCGTGACCATAGCGAGGGTGTGAAAATATTAATTTTTTCCCGCAAGTAGGAATCGAACACACAACCATCACGTTTACAGTCGTACACTGTGTTTACAGTCGCTCGACGGTCTGAAATGATTTTATCTAAATTTAGATAAACAATTCTCTGTATTAAATATTTTTTTCCACAATTCAGGAATATAAATGATAAAAAAATAAACTTCTAAATTAAATATAAAGGTATCGAAAAAAACATAAGTAACAAAGTTTTGCAGTTATTTCAGATAGGCGAATAAAAGTCGACGAAATTATTGGAATGGAATAGCGCGTATGGGAATATATATAATAGTTTCCGTTATAACAATGTATACGACATTTTTGATAGCGCTAGTGGAATGTTTTTTTGGAATTTTATAATATTTTGTTTATTTTTTTTATCTATGGTTGGTACTATCGTTAATTTTTTTTAGTTAAATTACAAAGAAAACATAAGAAGAATTAGTTTAATTGCAAATGAAAATATAAATATAGGTATATATGAGGCCGTCGTGGCGTAGGGGCATAAATGTGACTGTAACGTGACAGTTGTGGGTTCGATCCCCACTTATGGGAAGGAATTATCTCTTCGTTATTTCTGCGAGTGGGGATCGAGCTCACAAGATCCTATATCGCATTAAAATAGCCTTCGAGTGCCTTGACACTACGCTAGCACTTGCAATATACGGGACACAGCGTGAAGCTGAACTATAAATCTGAATCGTTTTTTACACACAGCGTTATTAAAATGCGCTTAATTATTTAATATATTAATTGAAATAAATTAATTGAAAAATATATTAATTGAAATAATTTTCCATAAGTATGATATATCAAAAAACTAAGTTTCACAATTATTTACCTAACTAAATTATTAAAACTTAATCACTGACTATGTATTTTGTTTAATTAAGCATATTCGATATAAAAAAAGATAATTCAAAAAAACAATATTAATAGTCCGTTCCCCACGTTTCACAGAATGCTGGAGGCATTACGTGCTGAGTGTCGGAACTCAACGCCGCGCGAAAAAATGGAAATATAGCTTTCTTAGATTTTGATAACTTGGAAGTGGAATTAAACAGTTTACGATTAATTTTAACCATATTCACATTATCATAAAAAACACACACATACACCGACGCCACGTGTCACATACATCAGGTACTCCAACAACCCTGCTTAGACACATTACACCACTGCCCACCTGTTATTGGTAACTAGGAAACTACCAAAAAAAGACACGATCGAATTCCCGTAAAAAAAAAATTATAAACAAAAATCCGCTAAGGTACAACGTACATACATCAATGGTTTAGGGTTAAATGAAGAAACACATACTTTAACGTCGCCGAATATAAGTAGCATGTAATAACAACATTTATACCATCAGCATTTCGAGTCGACAATATATTGACAATATCGGCCATCTCGTATATTGATAACGTTGTTAGGCGGCGGTAATTAATCGGCGAGGATATAATTTGTCTTCGTCGAGGCAAATAGCTAATTCCCACACATTTGAAACACAATGGGCGGGCGGCTCTTATTGATTGCAGCCCATTGTTCATTTTCGACCGCCTTAAATGATACCCTTGACACTATTTGGGTTATAACTGTCTGTGGGGATGAGCTGTTGATTGTAATTTGAATGGAACGGTGGGTTCACGGTGACGGTTCAGATTTCAAAAGGTGTTGACGGAAGTGCGAAGTACTTCCGGTTGGTTTACTGTTATGGTGGTTGTGTGGTTGGTAACTTTGGATGGGTTGGAGTTTTTGGTTTTTTTTCGGATGGTAGAAATGTGATTTAGATTTATATAAGTGATGGATATAAATATCTTGTTCCAGTTATTACTTTTGTAACTTGACACTCTATCCCTCATATAACAGGGTAGGTAGAGGGAGTCTAAAGTAAAGCCACTACGTGTCCTGCTTTCCGTAAAATATTGCAACATAGCGTGAGAAGTTACAGAACTGACCGCCGCGCTATATCTTGCTACCACAAAAAGGGAAATGAAATTAATTAATTCCCTAGATTAAGAATCGAACCTACAGCCATCCCGTTTACAGTCAAACGCTGTGCCACTACGCCACGGCCTCACACTAGTTCATTTTGAATTTATGAAATTTGTTTTCATTAAAATAAAATATTATACATCCATAAAAAAATTGAGTTAGGTCCGTTAAAATTTAAAAAGGTTTTTTGTATATATTTAGGATGTGAAAAGTTTTACAATGAACTTCGTTTAGTAACAACAATAACCGAATAAAATAACCATTTCATAAAAAAGAGTTACAACAGCTGATAAAAATTCTGCCGCATTCGATGTCCACAAACAAAAATACACTTCAATTACTTTTGCTTTATATTTATTTATATATTTATATAAACACTAGTCGTCGCCTGCAACTTTGTTTATTTAAAATGATTTTGATAAAAATCGTAGCAGAATAGTGTATTTTAGAATAAATATTTAAGAACATTCGGTCTGTATCCTTTTTTTTATTTTGTTTATTTTAATAAATGATGCCTGGCACAAATATTTAATCTAATCTAGCTTCACACTTTATCCCTAGCGGGTAGGCAGAGAGAATGAAGCGCCAAACGCTACGGTCTCTCCAAACCTCTTTCGCCTCGTTCACTGCCATTAACCTCTTCATACATGCCCTCCGGGGGTTGCCTCATAAAACTTTATTTAACTAACTGAAAGTCGCTAATATTATTTTGGCATAACTCGAAGCTCTTCTGAAGAAAAGCCAGCCAAAGGGCTTGTCCTATCGATAGATAACTCTCCGGGACTTTTGTGAGTGATCTTTCTGAAGGTACTTGTTTCACGTTACGCTTGTATATATTAAGATTGTATTAGAATGGTGATTCGTGACGTTGACTAATTTGTGAGATCAATATAAGTCGTTGGATCGAACGCACTATCGCATGCGGCACACACCCACAGTCGTGTTTCGAGTAGGACGCACATACGCGGACACTACTAAATACACCGGAGCTCGGACATAAAATACTATCACACACCTAGTAATCATATACCAAGTTGTAGATCCACAGTGGTATATATTTTACTACTGCCATACAAGCATAATCCACGTACCGCGAGCGTACTGCGAGACGGCATCAGTCACGATATACGAGTACTTAGACAATATCGCATAAGCCCATCACGTCAGCCTCCGCTACGTCAAGCAACACTCAATATTGTAATTTTGGTCAAAGCTCACTTTGATCCACAATATGTGTCGCCTCTACACATAAATAGCTTTTATTAGAAATTCTAAATTATAAAAAAAATTCTTAAGAGTTTGACTCGACCGCTACCTGCTGTTAGCTACCCACACCCCCATATATATAAAATGATGGTTGCGATACTCGGACGTCCATACATAAACCACTCTGGATTTATATGATATTAAAAAACAGGACAAGCGCGAGTCGAGCCCACCCTCCGAGGGTTCTGTATAAAAATTGGAGGTCTCTCTTAGCCAGAGCCCTTTCATCCGATACCCCACATTTTAATAAGTGGTTTTAATACCAAATTTAGCCCCCCTTTTAAGGCTCTATTTTTTTAGGATTTAACCATAAATGTATCATTTTCATATTTTTTCCTGAACTAGTATAACCTGTAGATACTAGCTGCCAAATTACATAATTCTAGGTCAACCGGAAGTATCCTATTGATTTTGATTCCCTTTATAGTGTCGATATACGCGTTTTTCTTCCATATAAATGGCCATATTTTTAAAGTAAAAGTGTCAAATTTTATCAATTATCCAATAAAACTACTTATAATTATTACCACTTAGTCTCACTAAATTCGTTAATTTATAATGAAAATACAATAAAGGAAAAGTTGTCGAGTGAGGGACTTTGAATGTCTCCCGCGGGGTGTTGTCAATAAGATAGACTCGTCTTCGCGACAATATGCTATATAGAAATTCTACTTAAACTATTATGTTTCAAATTGATATGAGACGGTTGATTTTTTTTATAAATATATAAAAAACGGAACTCAACACTGTATATTTGTTATGTAAATTCTACCAGAACTTAGAAATGACAATAATTTAAATATAATCCCCTGAGTAAAAATCGAATCCCTAACCATGTTTTGACAGTTCAACCACTGTTGTCTACGCTATGACGAAGTTGTTGCAAATTCTATATATTATTAGAAAATGAAAATCGAAATGACTTTTGAATATAGCACACGAACACCACAAAATATAAAAAACGTTATAATAAAAAAAAACGCGTCAATCTGTTCCTGACAGCTATTTCGCATTATAGTTTCATGATTGATTAGCCACTGTTTACCATCGACTTATAAACTAGTATAAAGTGCCATTCATTTATCACACCGCCACGCTAGAGACGCGGATCACAGACGGAAATGGGTCGATTCTGAAGATATTGCTTTGAAACTCATTTGTTGACATATTTGCTAATGTGTCATAGTGTTTTTGTTGAGTAACACAGTTTTTTTAGAGGCCAGTCGTGGCGCAGCGGCACAAGGTTTGACTGTAAAACCGACTGGTTGTGGGTTCGATCCCCACTCGAGGAGATGAAATATTTACTTAAATTTATATTTCCATTTCTTCGCTCTGGTGTCGAGGTTAAGCTCGGTGTTGAGTTCTGCCACTCAACACGCAATGCCTACAGAATACGGCAGATAGTGGGGAACGGAGTGTCATAACACTAGGTTCCCTCTGCCTACCCTGTTGTGTGCGGCATACAGCGTGAAGCTGATTTAAACACAGTTTGTATTTTATTATATTTTTGAGGTGTAAAAGTGATGTTTTATTTTAAATTTCTTGAAAAATGTAATAAATTTGCTGTTAGTTTAATTAACACTCATATACAAGTTTATTGGTAAACAAACTGGCACAAGTGATATAAGTTTGAAAAGACTCACAAGCTGTTTATTTTCAATTGATGTTTTCTCAAAATTTTATACCCAAAATATTTGGTCCTTTTAAATATTAAACTATTTTAAAAACTTCCTCAATTTTTTTTTTTAGTTGATACCAATTTAATGTTATTATAACTATACAATTTTGATATTTAACGAAATTTACCTCCAAATTAAGTAAAAATATGTATGTAATAATATCTATTCTCATAGATTTGCTTAAAATCTTGATTTCTGTTTCTTTTCTATCTACTACTGTTCAACCCACCAGATGAGATTATATATGTAAAAAAGAAAAAAGATAAAGTGATTAGTCACTAGCTCCCTCCGTTTTCATAGAAGGTCTTTCAAAATTAATACGAAGTTGTTCGTTTAATAGTTTATGTATTGGCATTGTCTAAGAGCTAAGACCATTGTCAAGATAACACAAAGCTTACCTAAACCCGAAGTTTGCTTCCTAGTTCCACTAAATTAGTTTAAACACGTTATAGGGATATTCCACGACATATATAAATAAATAGGAAGAGTAGTATTCATGGGCGTCGGAAAAAGGGGTGCTGGCTGATCAGGGTAGGACGTGCTACTCCAGAATAGTCCTGTCGGTACCCAAGAAATTTTACTAACACAAAAGTTAAGTCTGAAAAATAAAAAAAATACACAAATAGATTTTTTTAAAGCTAAAATGCAGGTCCCCAAAAAATTTTACTTACCCTCGGTGGTACATTTCAACCCAACAGTATACATTTTTGACGCATGAAATAAAATGAAAGCAATAACCAAAAATATTTACTATACAAAAAGAAACAATCTTAATTATTATTAAACAATAATTATTAGATGTCGTTTTGACACAGTAGAAATATACAGATATATCTAAATGGGACAGTTGTAAGTTTAAATCCTACTGATGACATTATGATAATATAAAATAATTAATTTCCCCAATTGGAATGTATCAAACCCGTTATAACCGTTTACAATCACACGCTTGTGCCAATGCGCCACGATGTCTTCAAAAATAAATATTATTTTAAAATTATGAAAAATGTTATTAACAGCTTTAAAATGGAATATGTTTTAGTAAGCAGATAGAGCCAAACTTTAATCTAGAGACATTCCAGAGCTAATTAAGATCAAAGAGAATTCAAAGTAAAGAAAGAATAATTTAATATTTTTTCTAAGTTTCGTAGCGCACGCTTCAGGATAAAATTTATTTTACTTTGTACGTTATTTCGCGAGGCAGAGGAGACTGAAGTTAATATGCTTATATACATTGTTTATTGTTGAAACGATCGTTACATTTTATTACTTGCGGGGTGAAGTGGACTATGAAAAGTAAAATTTATAATAGTTTTTTTTTCATTGGAATTTCGAGATAACTTTTTAGTAATTATCGCTTTCATTTTACGTTTTTCGCAAGAGAAGTACGCTGTTGGCTCTAAAGTCCTCTGCAGCGTCACAGGACTTGTGGAGGCCGATCTAGAAGAGATCTTAGCTTGGCTACCAACAATTGTGATATGAGTGAGCAGAAAGAGTTGAAATGAATTCGCTCTACGGAACCGTTTTAAATAATTACAAAATACAGAAATCTTTGCTGCTAGAAAAGTAAGCCTTTTTTTATTTGAAAAGGAGTTTGTTTCGACTAAGCATTGCCTGCTAATTTGTCTTTCGCGGTGAAAGCCATGCCTTACTTATAGTTTACAAAGAGGCAAAATTGATAGTAGAATAGTGGATATGTTTAGATTTTTTCTATTAGGAGAACATGTTAAGCGAAACACTCCATTCTCGACTTTTCGAATTAGAGACATAACATATTTAGTGGCGGAATTCAACTCCTCACTCTATCTACTAAAGATGGTAAAAGAAAATAATTCAGTTTCCTAAATGAAAATCAAACCTACAACAATTGCGTTCATAGTCTACGCTACGAGGATTTCTAGCACAATTGACGACATCGTCTAATATTGTTCTCATATCAATATAATATATATTGGGAAGAATTCTTTCATTTTTAAAAAGCCATTGTCATATTTACCAATAAGCAGATTTACATAATTATATTATATAAATAAGTCCCGCTGAGTTTCTTGCGCCGGTTCTTCTCAGGTCTGAGGCACTAATTTTAGTGAACTGGTGGTAAATTATTTGACGTTCAAAAAATGAAGCATTTAACTTCTTATTTTGAATAAAATTATTTGACTTTGACTTTGACTATATGTAACGCCTTCTCGGTAAAAGTATCAAAAGCGTCGAAAAGTCGATGCTCATTCTAAGCTTTAGAAGAAAATTATAAAGAAATCTCATCAATCATTTTTACAAAAGTGTTTCATATTTTCATATGTGATTTAATGTTTGATTCAATTGAATTAATCCGACACAATTGTGTCGGATTGAATAGAAATAATAAAGTGCTTATATTTTTATTCTCTTTCTTTCAGTAAGAGTGGAAAACATATCCATAGTTAAGCTAAATTACTGAAAAAAATTGCTAAGTTGTCTAAAATGATTTGGATTCCTTTATAACAGATCTAGGATTGAAGATTTTGAAAACTTTGAAACGGTGTAAAGCTTCAAGCGGAAATTAAGATTCTGGTTAGTTTATTGAAAAATTAAATTAAAAATTAAAAAAATTAAATTAGCTTCACGCTGTATCCCGCACACAGCAGGGTAGGCAGAGGGAACCTAGTGTTAAGACACTCCGTTCCCCACTTTCTGCCGAATTCTGGAGGCATTGCGTGTTGAGTGGCAGAACTCAACGCCGCGCTTAACCTCGACACCAGAGCGAAGAAATGGAAATATAAATTTAAGTAAATATTTCATCTCCTCGAGTGGGGATCGAACCCACAACCAGTCGGTTTTGCAGTCACACCTCGTGCCGCTGCGCCACGACCGACCTCTAGTTTATTGAAAATTCTAATATTTAAAAAACCTTCTAAAGAACTAATATAACAAATTTGATTATTTTAAAACTTAACATTTTTATATATTTATATTTGTTCTCGCTTTTTCTTGGATAAAGTATTCAGTCAGCAGTCAACAAAAATATCATATCTGAGAGATAGGTCTAGATTATAGTAGATACATACTCACTTAATAAGACAAACTAAAGTAATATATGATACATTAAAAACATATTTTTACTGTTTATCTGTATTAGAAAGGTCTTTCAACCTAGAGTACTGCATTATTACTCGTATGCACATAAATTGTACGTTGTGTGTACACAACAGCATGGCACATATTATACATTATATATAGAATCGAAATAAGCTCACGTCGGCCTCAGAGGCCATCGTGGCGAAGGGGCTCAAGCGTGCGACTGTAAGCTCGATGGTCGTGGGTTCGATTCTCATTTGCAGTAATGATATATTTCATAATTAAATTTCGTGTACTATACGTGTGTAATAATCTGTGAACGAATTTAATACCTAACTTAGCACCCCCTAGTGTTAAGCTAGTTGGTTCCCTCGGTCTCCCCTGCTGTGTGAGGGATACAGCGTGATGCTACAAAGAAAAAAAAAGAAAGTTTACGTGACGCCGTAACCAGAAACTACTGTATACATATACAGCAATATACGATGAAATATTCTTCAATTTCTTAGCATTCGCATATTTTCACGCGTGACATTCATTTATATGATGTATGGAGCTTCTATATGCAAATGGCGTTATGAATATTAATTAAACAAAGCCTATGAAACTCTTACATCACTGCTTATCAGTCACATACATTCCTTATACAACACTGTGTAAAATATTGTCGCTAGGTTTTAAGGGAAATTGGATTCTTGACAATTGCTCTTGAGATAAGAATGTTTTGTGATGCCGTCGTCGTGTTATGGTGGTGGAAGTGTATGATTAAAACGAAGGTTGTGGGTTCGATACCTAGAGGATTTTGACTTTGCGCTTTATTCCAAATAACATGGTGGACAGAGTGCACCTAGTGTTAAGATACATTTTCTAATCAACTATTCGAGACAGTGCGTGTTAAATGGCGAAATTCAAGGACGCACTTTGGCGATGAAAGCTGGGGTTGGACCCAAAACCATAGTGTACAGTGCGCCACGCCGCCGATTTCGATATACATATATAGTGTATTGCATATATTTATTTAAAATGTTTCTGTTAGAGCGTCAGATTTAGTCAATGGTTACTAAAGAAAGATGATGTAGATTCATAAAAGCAGAGCTTAAATTATAACAAAAAAAAAACGACAAAATAAGCAACGACAACACATATTTATATAATAATTCTTGTTATTATTTCCTTACGCATAATCAGATATATGCCAAAGAAAATTACAGGTACGCCTATACCTTTAAGATAGCTGCTATAAGCGTTTCCCCGGTAAATGTGATGATGCCGTTCCATTACGCATCAGTTACGATTCGTTCCAAGTCACGCGATGTTGGCATTATCAAGCTTACTGTTTTCTATTTACAATTTTTTTTCTTTCTTTTTTCTTTTTTTCTTTTATAAGTAAGTGGATTATGGAACCTTATTATTGGTCCGTTTAAGTAGTTGTTAGACTGGGTAAAGCTTTTTGTAATCATATGTTATTCGTTTGGTTGAAAATTATGGGGTTGTTTTGATTATTGTTGATTTTTGGTTTTTAGTTTTACGCTGTCTCAGGGGTATTATAGGGTGAACAGATTAACCCTACTGTTAAGATCCGCTATTTTCCACTACTCAATTTTCGAGACTTTGCGTGTTGATTGGCGTAACTTAACACCGCGCTTAGTCTCGTTGCCAGAGCTGAAGGAAAAAATGAAAATTATTCATATTCCCCGTCGCTTTTACAGTTAGATGTTGTGAATTTTTATGTATTATTTGCGCCCAGCATAGTGATGCATCTGGAATTGATTTTATTTTTAGCTTAACATAATTATTATATATCCCACATATGGTAGGGTTGGCAGAGAGAACCTAAGGTCAATATATAAGGTTTTTTTTCATTTTTTCTTTTCAAAACCACACGTTCTTTTAAGATAGTACGTATCATACGTCGTTGAATTTGTCTTGATGGCGCGAGTTATTGTAATATATTAATTTAGCTTAAGCAATCGAGCTTTTTGTTTTATTTGTATTTGCTATGTATAGAGAGTTCAATAAAATACAAACGTATATCAGAATTCAACAACTAGTCTTATAATAAAAATAAAGACAAAAGAACGAAATTTGTACAAGAATTTAACAAAATAAGCTATTAAATATTATATGGTGATAGAAGTTAGCACCACGGCCGTAATATAGTCAATAACAAGATGATCAAACGTTATGTTTTTTTAACTAAGCTAACTTTAATGTTCTTCAGTGAAGAGAAGCAATTCATGCTTCTCTGTAAATATGGTCTTCAGATCTGCTAATCAGGGGTGATATTTAAATTAATAAATAAAAACTCAATCTTAAAGATTGTAACTTATAAAAAAAAATATTAAAATATAATAAAAATTATAATATATGAAAATAATTTGTTTTCGGTCTTGTAAGTTAAATTCCGAAAAATATTTTAACTTTAGGTACTTTTTCGAGTATTACAATGCTGAGTGGTATGTACTTAGACCTAAGATATAAAAAGAGAGAGAATAATTAATATCTAGACACTATGGAGCTAATATATGTACATATATACATATATACAAGTTAAAATTATTTGTGGTAATCCTGTTATAATATAAAATCCATCCAATAAAGCACTAATCCCTTTACAAAATATACAATATGACTGGTGGCCAATTATATTTTACAGGCGTCAGATTTTTAATTAGCGATAGTGCATTAAAATTGTTTTGCGCTCTTTATATATTAATTTAAAAAATACTAGCTGAAGGGCCCAGTTCGGTTCGTTATTTTTTTGAAAACTAGTAGCACCTCGTATAGATTGAAAAGCAAACATAGATCTAGGAATGTTTTCCATTTAATTAACAAAAATATATATTTAAGTAAAACTTTTATTTCTTTTTTCAGTTTTTTTTTAAATGTTATTCTACATGTAGGAAAAAAATATTTATTAATAAAACGTATAAAAATTCCGCGCACAGCAGGGTAGGCAGATGGAACCTAGTGTTAAGACACTCCGTTGCCCACTTTCCGCCGAATTCTGGAGGCATTGCGTGTTGAGTGGCGGAACTCAACGCCACGCTTTACCTCGACACCAGAGCGAAGAAATGAAAATATAAATGTAAGTAAATATTTCATATTCTCCAGTAGGAGATCGAACCCACAACCAGTCGATTTTACACGAAAATATATAAATTACAATAAAGGCCAGCCTTTCTTGTAATTTATTTAATTATTTATTATATAGTACTGGCTCTTTATCTTTAGTATCTTCTGTAGCGAAAATTTTTTGGTGAGACGTTATTCAGTAACTCTTATGAGATATACACTTCATATTATAAAGTTGGAGACTTAGGTTGAAAGCGCTAATCTCAGAAACTACTTGGATAGAACTGTAGAATGCTTTTTTGGAGGAAGCGTAAAGGTTATATCACATTGTATTAATAATTTTTTTTATCGATGGTAGGTTACCTACTGTATCTTGAAATATTACAATGATATTACAAATAGATACTAAAGAATTTGTTAGTAACGCGATGTTCGTAGGTTCCACTTCCACTTGTGGGATGTTTATAGATAAAAATATTTTTCTTTCTATTTAAACAGGCCGCGGCGTTGAGCTCCGGTTTATTAAATACAAATTAATTAGACAACGGTAAATCTTAATATTGCTAAAATAAACTGAAAGATGCATGATCTTTTTAATTTATGAAAAAAAATATTACCAACTTTATATATATATGTATATATCAACAATATATGTATATATCAACATAAAGTCAATTGGCAAATTAAAAAAAAATAAATATCAAATATCATGATTGTGAAGAATGCTGAACTACTTTAAGCGTTACGTCTGATGTAATCCTATTAGAATTTTACATTTGACAAACTTATTCCTTGATCCGATTTTTATATTTTTTTGTTTTTTTTATTTTTTAGCTTCACGCTGTATCTCGCATATAGTAGGGTAGGCAGAGGTAACCTAGTGTTAAGACACTCCGTTCCCCACTTTCCGAATATTTTTTGGGGCATTGCGTGTTAAGTTAATTCAACGCTGCGCTTTGCCTTAGTACCAGAGCGAAAAAATAAAAATATAAATAAATATTTAATTTCCTCGAGTGTATATCGAACCTATAACCAGTCGTGTTTACAGTCACATACTTGTGCTCCTCCAGCAGTACTGGAACGTTAAGAAATAAAAATATTAATAAACAACAAATTATTTCCCCAATTATACACATTTTTAAACTTAATACTAGTTTAGGTACTAGTTTCATTTAGCGAGGAACTATACGGTTATGTTAAAAAAAGTGCACCGTATTATTTGTTTCTATTGTAAAAAATAAATCAAAATTATTTTTGATCTATTTTATTTATTTATTTATTCTTTATTGCACACATTTTTAGAAATAAAAAATACATGTACAAAAGGCGGGCTTGACGCTAAAAAGCATTCTCTATCAGCCAACCTTGTTGTGTGGGAGATCATTGTGAAGGTGTGCTCGATCATTTAAATTATAATTTTGTGCCGTGTGATCCCGGCCTAGAATAGGATCATCCTGGTACTGGTGGTGTCGTAAGAGGCGACTAAAGTACGTGTGGTAGAGTCACGTCGCCAGCAATGGCAACACGCATGGGCAGACTCGACCGGATCATTACCACCCCCGGCATTTAAAACCGGCGTGAAGTAGTGGCTTTATGCCACTGCGTTTCGCATCAGGTAATGCCGGGCTCCGGCGCCCAACCCACCTTACAGGCAGGCAACGTACCTGTAGCTCCTCTGGTGTTGCACGGGATCGTGGGCGGCGGTGATCACTTACCATCAGGTGACCCGTACGCTCGTTTGCCTTGTCTTTTCCATAAAAAAAAAATCTCCTATATGAGGGATACAGCGTGATATAAAAAAGAAAATTTTGTATTAATTTTTGTGTAATATTCAAGATCATCTTGACGCAGTATGTATTGATATCGTCTGACGTTCGAATGTAAAATCGATAATTGTGAGTTCGATCTCTCGATTAATTACTTTTAATTCTTTTATGTTTTATCGTAACAAAGCTTCAAAACAAAACTTAATTGGCTTGACATGAACAATATTGTTTTAGACCATTACCATTGGACGAAAAATTGTGTGCAGTTATAAAAGTTGTTATTCTGATCAATTAAAGGTTGTGCCCTCCGGCGCGCGTGTTTTTATTTTACTTTAGCCTTCAAATTATTCTATTGAATACTAAAATAAAAATATTGTTTATTTTTTAGCTTCACGCTGTATCTCGCATATAGCAGGGTGGGCAAAGGGAGTCTAGTGTTTAGACACTCTGTTTCCCATTTTCCGCTAAATTCTGGAGGCATTACGTGTTGCGTGGAGGAACTCTATGCCGCGCTTTTGCTTCGACACCAGAACAAAGAAAGGTAATGATGAAGTCATACGCTCGTGTATTTACTTACAATTTAAATAAGAATAAAAATACATCGCTGCATGCACCCTCTCTCATCAATAAACAGTTGAGGAGCGAGGAATTGAGGATGTAGGGATGCCTAGTGTTAAGACACTTCGCTCCCCTCTTTCCGCCTAATTCTAGTATTGCGTGTTGAGTGATGAAACTCAGCGTCGCGCTTTGCCTCCAAGTACTAAATTTAAATATTTTTTCTTTCCCTCGAGTGAAAAATGAATCCACAGCCGTCGCATTTGCAGTCGCACGCCTGAATAATACCTATTGAGCCTCTATTCTCAATAATTAAAATGGGTATGTATAATATCTCACAACGCAACGTTGATTTAATATACGATCACAAAATTAATTTAAGCGTTTGACAAAATAAATGAAAAGTACTTAACTGTGTTAAAATTTTCGTTTATAATATATATTTCTTAGTATTAATTATTTCTTAGTACAAAATAATATTCTTATAATAATTAATTTGAAATAGGTTAAACGATAACAATATTGCCTTTGGAACTCTTAAAAGTGTACACAAAAGAGGTTTTGAGGATATAATTAAAATATAATTTTGTATAATATAAATAATGTAATGTAATTTTGTAGGATGCCTAAACTACTAGTCTTTGATATTTTCTGTATCTACTTATGTTTTCTGACTTATATTATATTAGAATATATATATATATATATAAAATGTTATTATTTTTTTAGCTTCACGCTATAGAGGGAACCTATTGTTAAAACACTCCATTCGCCACTTTCCGTCAAATTTATACCCTTAGTGGGAATCGAACCCACAACCGTCACACCACTGTGCGACGACGGCCTCTATGGATAAAGTGTGTAAAGTAAAAACTTTTTACAGAGTTTACACACATACACATACACCCAGTTCCAGATACGCACGCATATTGCATAGTGTCGTAGAGGCCAGTGTAGTTTTTTATTTGGTTCCTCCAAATAAGTATACGGGATAGGTTTAATGAAACATTGTTATACTATTATTTGACCGGTTATGGGTTCCATTCCCACTCGAGGAAATATTTTTTTTTCATATTTTCATTTTTTTCTCTCTGGTGTATAGATAAAGCGCAATGCTGCCCTGCTACGTGCGGGATACAGCGTGAAGCAAGAAAATTGCAGGTTGAAAAGAGATCCATTTGGAAATTGCATTATAAAAAAGAAAATTAAAGCAATATATACAATACAACATAGTGCGTTAGTAATGAGAAATATATAACATAAGAATGTCATCTTACAAACACGAATTTGCCAGAAAATGTAATAAAAAGTTACTTTTTATGCACAAAAATGTATGTAGGTATAACATTTTGGAGCGAACTATCGTTACAAAAGTTTGTTTCCATCGCGTCTGAAATGTTTTCATTGTTATCTCACCGGATTCGAAGTTTGACGCCCACTCTAATATGCTTAAGTGAAGGATGTGGCCCTAGACGATTGTCCCAATAGAAAAAATGTTATAATGTGATGTTTTACTTATGTATAAGACAGATCGTTACACTTTATGTGTTGTTTTGGAAGTTTTGAGTTTGTTTTGACGTTTATTTTCCTTTATTTTCACGTATTATTGCGGGATTATGTTTTTTTAGCTTATGATGTATCCCGCATATAGCAGTTGTAATCTACAGGTATTGGGGAACGCATATAGCAGTTGCAGTCTGCAGGTAGTGGGGAACCAAGTGTCTTAACACTTGATTCCCTGTACTTACCCTGTTGTGTGCGGGATACAATGTGAAGCTGAAAGAAATAGAAATGTTAAATTGAGAACAATTTGTATCTCTAATCTCTATCGTTTCACGTATATTGCCTCGACTTAGAGTATCTAGGACTATAATATCATCAAAGAGTAGTTGGAACGCGTGTAATCGCATATGATCGTTATTAGTTTGTATCTTCTGGTCTAGTTCTACATTCATTGTGTCAAGTCTTCGCCTGAATAATACATAATATTAATATGTTGAGGCCATTCGTAGCGCAGGGGCACAAGCGTGTGACTGCAAACGCGACAGGTTCTGAGTTCGATTCCCATTCGAGGAAATGAAATATTTAATATTTTTATTTCCTCACTCTGGTAACGCTAAAAGCGCAATGTTGAAATTCGGCTATCAACACGTAATACAACCAGAATTCGGCGGATAGTGAAGAACTGAAGTGTGACAGGAAGTGAACTTAATAGAAACGGAGTGTCTTAATACTAGTTTCCCGGTTTCCCTCTGCTATGTAACGGCGTATGCAGCTTAAAGTAAAAAAAAAGCGGAAGCTGAATGTTTAATCTCTATAATCTCATCGTATGTTTTTGTAGATATGTTGTGACGAAATTAAAGAAAAATATTCTCTTGCCTAACGTTACTATTATAAAGGCTGCTTATTTTAAATTAAATAACTTATTTATTCTGATGTTTTCAATCCCAATAAAATATGGTAAAGAGCTTCGAGAGATTTTTTCAAAAGACTATTTTCAAGTATACAAAAGAATAAATCTATTCAACTTTTGAACCTTATAAAAGATCTTATTACAATTTAAATCATCAATCTTATACCGAGATTAAAGGTCAGAGAAATTTGTAAGAAACCAATATAATATGAATTGAGAATAATCAATTTGATGAATTCTTTTCATGATACTACTAAAAAGTTAAAATATATTTCTTAAATAAAATTAAAGAAACTGCTAGTAAATATTTTATTCTTAGATGTTTAGATTTTTTAATTTAATGTTTTTCTTATTAAATTAGGTGAAATACAAGGTATTTTAATACTTATTATAGTTAGAAAAATACTTATTTAGAAAATGTATAAAAATTTGAACGTAGCGGGACTCGAACCCGCACCTCCCGGAAACCGACCAGGCACTCTGACCACTAAGCCATACGTTCTCATCAAACTACGTCGAAATTTTTATACGCTTGTTACAATTTATTTCTGTTGTTAGCATCTCTGTGTGGAGATTTTTACAAATTTCCGCTACCCATAGATAATTACTAATAATTATCGTCTGGCAAGAGAGAATGCTATTTACTAAATATTTTTCCTAAGTTTGGAAAAACACTTTAAAAATATTAAAAGGGTCAATACTGCGAAAATATTTTATATGTATGTATTTACTTATTTCGTTAAGATAATGTATGTATACATTAAGATACAAATGGGCAGGAAAAAAATGGGAATCCTTATCATCAGATTGTACTGCACATGGATAAAGGAGTAAAGAAAGAGTGCATCTAAGATTATTTGGAGTAGGTACTTATTTAGCAAGTAAAAAGATATTCCAGCTTCATACTTTTCTCTGCACAACGAGAGATTGATAGAAGTCTAGTATCGAAACAGTCCACTTTCTTGCCGATTTTGGGTATATTATATGTGACGGGATTCAACGCTGTAAGGATACATAAATATAGTTAATATTATAATATTTATTCCTCCTATGTTGATTGCGTTGACAATTATACCGTTTACAGAAATTACGCCACGGAAACCTCTTGGATTTGAATAACAAAAAAACTGTGTCACTGTGAGTCGGTCTCGGATACCAAGGGTTCCGAACTAATTTCAGGATTATACATATGTCAACGAGTATGAGGCCAATCGTGGCGCAGAGGCACAAAGTGTGACTGTAAACGCGACTGGTTGTGGGTTCGATCCTCACTCGAGGAAATGAAATATTTATTTCAATTTATATTTTCATTTCTTTGCTCTGATGTCAAGGCAAAGCGTGACGTTGAGTTCCGCCACTCAACACGCAATTCTCTATAAATCGGTGGAAAGTGGGCAACGGAGTGTTTTAATACTAGGTTCCCTCTGCCTACCCTGTTGTGTAAGGGATACAGCGTGAAGCTAATTTTAACATACGTCAACGGTAACAATGTAATTATAAACTTGTAATGTTTTTTTATATAAAATATTATTAAATTAAATTACTAATTAAAGTACAAATAAACCAAAAACGATGCATAAGGTATTTTTTGATTACGTTGCCTTACAAGCTTAATTTTTTTGTACTCTAGGGGATTGTAGAACCGAATATTTGATATAAATTCGAGATCAATACATCCACGCAATCTCGCTATAAATGCTCTTGATAGACGGATAGACGAACAACAAAATTATCCTATAAGGAATCCATTTCTTCCTTTTGAGGTACAGAACCCTAAAGAATGACGTAGTATTTTTTTTATAAACCTTTAAATCTATTTATAATAAAATAATAGTAAAAAACTGAGATTAACAAAATTGTTACTTAATAGCTCGGTTAAGGATTAGTTTAAGGTAAAGCATTTTGTTTCGAGATCTCAGTCATTTATCAAGTCGACGGTTGACGGAATACTTACATTTATCTTCGGTTCATTGGACATATTGCGGTGTTTTTGTTAGGAAAGGCTACAAAATGGACTGAAAGTTTAACAGATATTTTTATTTTTGTTATTTTCATATATTGAGAAATCTTATTATATTTCTTTTTATACGTTGTCAGTAATTGTTTTTAAGTAAAAAAAAACATATATACTTTTTAGAGGCCAGTCGTGGCTCAGGGACACAAGCGTACAACTGTAAGCGTGACAGGTTATGGGTTCGATTATTATTCTAGAAAATGAAATATCTTCATTTTTTCGCTCTGGTGTAAATGAATTCGGCGAAAAGTGGAGAGCGTAGTGTTTTAGTTGTCTTACCTACTAGGGTCCCTCTGCCTGCCGTGATACATGCGGGATACAGTATGAAGCTAAACAAAAATATATGTTTTATTTTACTTTTTCTATAAAGTACGTACTTTATTCATTTTAATGTATATAAAAACTTCGTTACTTGTTAAGAAATTTACTTATTTTCTTTAATTGGCTTAGTTTTAGCCGAGTCAGACCGGCGAATGCTAACAGCATGCTAATGACTACAGTCTTTGTTCTGTTTCAAAAAACTATTATCATCTTGTTCTTATTAGAGCAATAAAATGTTTTTAGCTTCACACAGTATACCGCACACAGCGGAGTATGCAGAGGGAACCTTGTGTTAAAACACTCCGTTCCTCATTTTTCGCCGAATTTAATTTAAAATATTTCATTTCCTCGGAAGGGATTCGAACCCCAAATCTGTCACGTTTACAGTCAAACGCTTATGCTTCTGCGCCAAAAATGGCCTCTTAAATGTTCCAATATACAAAATTGTTACTTAATGTAATATAAAAAATATATTTTATATATTCTGCAATATTTTGAATCACATTTATATTTGACACTGACATTAAATTTATGAAATAACCTTGTTTTACTAATATTGGCAATTATAAAAAAATCAATATGGCCAAATGTTTAAAAAAAAATTACGTAACGGGATTTGAACGCAAGCATCTTAGGAAACCATTTAAATTTTGTCTAATTTGGGATATCACTTTAAAAGGAATAAAAATAGAAATACATTTTCTTTAATATAAGTCCAAGTTAAAATTCTTACTTTCGGTCACTGCGTTTGCTGCATTCACTTGAAAGAATGCATGAAAATTCTTCGAGTATCACATTGAAACCTACATGTTTTAAATTCGATATATTTTGTGTGTTTGGACATTTATAGTCTACAAATGTCAAATATCAGTTGGATATTACAATTCCAGTGACATTACTTTTTATCCCAGAGTACCATCCTAATTTTTACATGTATTTTTTTTATCAGCTTCACGCTGTATCCCGCACACAGCAGGGTAGACAGAGGGAACCTAGTGTTAAGACACTCTGTTGCCCACTTTCTGCCGCATTCTGGAGACATTGCGTATTGAGTGGCAGAACTCAACGCCGCGCTTTGCCTCGACAGAGCGCAGAAATGGAAATATAAATTTAAGTAAATATTTTATTTCCTCGAGTGGGGATCGAACCCACAACCAGTCGGTTTTACAGTCACACTTTGTGCCCCTGCGCCACGACTGGCTTCAATTTTTTATATGTATATTCATACTTATTAAATGTATTAAAGCTTACATTCAGCAGTGGATAAAAAAAGTGAATAAGAACATTATATATTAAGACAAAACGGACTTTCAAGCTTCATTTTCATGCACATACTAAATTATAGAAAATAATAAATTTATTATTTCAAAATTGGGACAATAATAAGTGATATTATTGATTTATTTTTTATTTTTTTTTTTTTTATGGAAAAGACAAGGCAAACGAGCGTTTGGGTCACCTGATGGTAAGTGATCACCGCCGCCCACGACCCCGTGCAACACCAGAGGAGCTACAGGTGCGTTGCCTGCCTTTAAGGTGTGTTGGGCTCCGGAGCCCGGCATTACCTGATGCGAAACGCAGTGGCATAAAGCCACTACTAACTTTAAACTCTTTGAAATTCGTTATTTTTGAAGTCGATAGTCAAGAAAATAATTGCTTACGTTTCTTACTGGCTGTGTTACCTAAATATATTGAAAATAAGTGACATCTTAGTGTTAAGAATTTAATTCAAATCTGTGATCTTAACTGAATTACTTGTTCGGTACAGTTTATTGTTACTGTAATAATTGATGGTTCCTAATTTGAGAATATGTATTTTTATTTTCAAATACAAGTTAGCTTTTATTACAGCTGTCTATTTTTATTCAAAGAAAAGTATTTATAACTATTTTAATAAAAACATTACAAAATTAAATATAATGCTCTAAGTTTTATATTGAAAAATCGCATTTTATATCTTGAGCCTATTAAGCGTATACCTTATATTCATTTCTTAAAAAATATACAAATTGTTATAAAGTGAATATATTTCTTTAGCTTTACGCTTTATCCCGCATACAGATGGGTAGGTAGAGGGCTCTTAGTGTTAAGACACTCTGTTACTCATTTTACGAATTCTGGAGGCATTGCGTGTTGAGTAACAGAACTCAACGCCGCGCTTTGCTTCCATATCAGAGCAAAAAAATAAAAATATTAAATATATAACTTGGGGTTCAAACCCACAACCACTTTTGTTTATATTTATATATACATTAAAAATAAAAATATATATTGAGGTAGTCTTACAATTAAGTATAAATATTAGCACGTTTTCGAAATACATACATATCTTAAAATCGTTTTTTAATAATAACAACAAAAATATTTTAAATTCCATTTTCTCGATATTTACAAAATGTTGCTTGGACCATTTTTAATTAAGACGGCAGTATAGCTTTACATATATTTCCTTTGCAGTATCCAGTAATAAAGAGTGACTTTTAATTTTTCAAAGAACTAAATGAAGATAGCAAATGAAACAGATTTTAATGTAAAGCTGAATTGGATAACGAATAGTTTTTATTAAATATTAATATTGCCTTTACATTTTTACTTACGTGTTTTTACAATATTAAACATACATATTTTTTTGGCCGTCACGTTTTAACGGCCAAAATTAGGCTTTGAAAACCTAGTGTCAAGACACTCTATTCTGTTTTCACCTGAATTCGAGACATTGTGTTCTGAGTGGCACTTCACTCGTTATTTCAATAAATACAACTTTTACCCAAAACGAAATTACGATAATGTCACCTAAAGTATTGAAATACATACTAATATTATAAATGTGAATATAGGTTTAATTGTTTATGCCAAATTTTATGCCAAAACTACTCAACCGATTATCATAAAACTCCATACACATATTCTTAGAGATATTAGAAAGGGCATAGGACACTTAAAAAAAAATACTTTAAAAATATATGAGGCCGGTCATGGCGCAGCACTATGGGCAATCGAGGTCTGTATCAGATCAAAAATCGATAACTTTTTTATTTGTTAAGATAAACAATTGAATTTGTGCACAAGCATAAAGTATAAAATAGCGCTTTAGGCAAAGTTCAGATATTATACTTTTATTAGAGTATATATATATATATATTAAAAAAATAATGAAAATAAGATTATTTAATTTCCTTAGTCCACATACATATAGTAGTAATAAAAATGTATTATTAAATTAGTTTATTAATAAACAATGTTTCTTAAGCTGTTATCTATTTGAGTAAGAAATTAATAGTTATGATTATACATACTTAGTTAGTAAAATATAAAATTTACAAAAACTGATTTACAAGTAGAATAATATTAGAAATGAATGTATGTTACATAATGAGTATATTATATTTAATTATACTTGGTGAACTGCGGGATCCATAATAAGTTCATTCACTTTTAAAAGATCTAGGGTATCTTCATCAAGTGCCTTCACACTTTTACTATACTCGTATGTTTTTCTATGACTGGAAATGTATGTAGAGAAGAGTATGAAATACATTCATTCATATACTCATTTGTAGCTGATTGAGAGCACTTTCTGGCATGATGCAGGCGAAATTTTTGATACTCCTTATTACGGGATTCTTGTGGACCTTGTGCATTCTTGGGATCTCATTCGTTTGTTAGATTCCTTAAATACATGTATTGCGCTTTTGTTAAATCCAAATCAATGAAAACACTCAATTCCTCTTGATCCGATAGCATTTTGCTCTGGCTTGCGTTTTCTATGAGATTCAAATACAGAGACATTGTATCTCGGTCAGCAAGCCTTAGTTTTTCTACGAGTTTTGCTTCTAATTCTCCTATGGAACGTAAGCCCTGAACGTAGACATTGCAGATGTGTCCAAAGCTATATTCACTAAATAGCGCGGTATTTTTTCGCCTCTTCTTTGATTCTGATGAGTCCCCATATGGACACAGAGTCTTCCGTGTTTTCCAACAGACGTCGATGGTGAGTTCTCAGGTGCTACTTCTTCAATGATTGGTAAGGTCAACAAATATTCAGAATCTAACCAACTTTCGTTGTTTTTTAAAAAAACGAATCCTTTTACCGGGACGTTTCTGTCCATCGTTTATTAAAGGAACGAATGAGATTCCTTTGAATGTTGCTGATAATAAAACACATGTTGTTTACAGAAACATGATACTTTTCTTTTAGAAATATTGATAGCTAATATTGATTGCTTCAAGTTTTTTTCCTCCTTCAATGTATGGGAGTAATAATTCATGCTTGGAACACTTGAAAGTATTAGCCACTTTGAAATTTAGTGAAGTTACTTAACAATCAAACGTCTGTTAGTAATTTTATTACTAATTTGTAAGAGNAATATAAATTTAAGTAAATATTTCATCTCCTCGAGTGGGGATCGAACCCACAACCAGTCGGTTTTGCAGTCACACCTCGTGCCGCTGCGCCACGACCGGCCTCAGTACTCTGTACTACATACTATTATTATACTAACAGTGTTTACTCAATAATAAAATCGATTTCACTATAACCTATGTATGCAGCAATAGGATCATATAGCTGTACCTGTCACCTGATACATCTCTTGCCTTATATTAATAACATTTTATAATTGATGCCATTTTATTCCCACGTCCTTCTATCTCCTTTCTAATATGCCCTGAATCACTCTATCGACGTAATGTTTGAAGTGAATGAATGTTATCTCATCAAATCTAGTTTTAAAGATATTATCGATAACGTGAAATAAATACAATTTATATGTAAATAACACTGTTTATTTGTTGTTTTCATTTTAGATTGATATTATTATTGTGGTGTGGTTGAGATGTATTTGATTTCTATTTATACTTTATAATGAGGCCGGTCGTGGTGCAGGGGCACAAAGTGTGACTGTAAAATCGACTGGTTGTGGGTTCGATCCCCACTCGAGGAAGTGAAATATTTATTTACATTTATATTTTCATTTCTTCGCTCTGGTGTCGAGGCAAAGCGCGGCGTTGAGTTCCGCAACTCAGCACACAATGCCTCCAGAATTCCAAAGTGGGGAACGGAGTGTTTTCATACTATGTTCTCTTTGCCTACCCTGCTATGTGCGGGATACAGTGTGAAGCTGATAAAAAAAAAGCTGAAGCTGATTAAAAATATATTCTTCGGTTATAATACAAAAATAATTTTAAGCGAGCGAAGAAGCGTGTGAGTATCTAGTACTATATAAAGATACGAACGTAATTCAGCTTATTAAATAAATAAAAGCGTAGTTTAAGCGGACGCGTCGCTTGTAACTGAAATCATTTTGCTCTTTAGATGGGTTGGCGTGAAGATGTAGGGGGAAAGAGAAATAACTTCTGAAATGGAAATATAATTTTTATATTTGAATAGAGCGGAATGTGCGAAATTGTAAAAAATTGAGATCATAAGGATGATTGTATTCTTAGTAAGTTTTTGTGTATTAATTGGAAAAGTGACTCGTTGTATTATGTTGTGTACTATATACTGAATTGTTACATATAACAAAAGACTAAAAAAATATGTCCTTTTGTTTTTAGAATTATCCACAATATTTGTAATGAAAAAAGTATTAGAAACTAGACCTTATTTTACCAGACCAGTTCAATCATTATATTATATTACAAATATAATATTATATATTGGATGTTATGACGGGTAAAAAATTACCTTTTCATGAAATTGAACCCACGACCATCATATTCTCTAAGCAACAGTACCTATCATAATATACTGTGTTCATAGAATTCCACAGTTAAAACGTTCCGAGTCACTACTCTTTGAAACAAGTATTTGTGTAGTCCATTTTCTCAACAAACGTTCTCGCCAACATTTCCCTTTCTTAATTAGTTTTGAATTACGTGATGATTGCGCTGTTAATTTGCTAATTTAAGCACAAACCAATAAACAACAGAATGGTTTTATTTTACAGAAATATTTTATTTATTTTTAGTCTCTATAAGTTATTGTTGAGGCCGTCATGGCGCAGGTGCACAAGGGTTTGACTGTAATGCGGCGGTTGTGGGTTCGATCTTCACTGGTGGGAATAAATTATAATTTCTTAATATTTTCATTTCTTGGCTCACCAAAAATTCAGCGGAAAGTGGAGAACGAAGTATCTGGACATTAGGTTCCCTTTGTCTATATGGGATACAGAGTGAAGTTGTTATAAGTTATAAGTTGATATATTATCTATTTGCAAAAAACTGATATATTAGAAGCACAGCTAGCGTAGTTAGGTCGTTTCGGACTATATATTGTGATTCAAACAGGTTCAAATTGTACTCAAGAGAATAATAAAATATAATTTTAACTAATCTAGCAAAAAGAAGTCAAGAGTTTGGCTTTAACAACTTAGTATCTATAAAATGTATGTCACATACCTTACATTTTACCATACGCAGAATGGTGACTGACGTCAGTCAAGTCATTTGTGTTCAACTGACACGCCTGAAACGCCATTAGTAAAAAACTGAACTGAAAAGCATGCAGATTTTATCTATAGCTTTTTCGTATAATAGTTCTGTTATCAGTCATTTTTATTTTTATTGAAAATTTTGTAATAATCTTCTTAAAAAGGAACTAACAATATAAACAGGATGTAAAAAGAGTATAATAATTTCAATGTAGCATGGTCAGAATGTATGGCATAGTGGTCAGCGCGCTTGGATGATTTCGGAGAGCCCTGAGTTAAAATCAAATTTTGAGTTAAATTTAAATTTTATATCAAAAGTATAATAAATATATAATAAAAACATAAATTTTAAGCCCACAACCATTGTATACAACTATTATAGAAAAATATAATCACACAGCAGGGTAGACAGAGGGAACCTAGCGTTAAGACACTCCGTTCCCCACTTTCCGCCAAGTTCTGGATGCATTGCGTGTTGAGTAGCGGAACTCAAAACCGTGCTTTATCTCTACACCAGAGCGAAGAAATGAAAATATAAATGTAAATAAATATTTCATTTCTTCGAGTTGGTATCGAACAACCAGTCGATTGTACAGTCACACTTTGTGCTCCTGCCCACGACTGGCCTACTACTAACTAGAAAAATTCTCTATAATTTCTTACATCAAATATGTAATAGGCTAAAAAGCTGTAAAGAATAATTTTTAATCATCTAATTGAACAAGAAAAAAAACAAAGCAGCAAAAAAACAAACCACGAAAGATACTGTAAAAAAAAATATTATACCTTCTTAAAACACCACTTTGTCATCCTTAGAGTTTACTTTTACATTACTTAATGCTCATGAGACTGACACCTCATCCGTCAACATTTGTCACAGCTTGGTCTCTTAGCGATAATTAGTGAACGAGGATAGTGTATAAAAATTATATATTCTACAATTACTTTAAATTTGGTTATATAAGAAAATATTGTATAATATTCCTTTTTTTTTTCAGCTTCACGCTGTATCCCGCATGTAGCACGGTTGGCAGAGGGAGTGTAGTGTTAAGACATTCCGCTAATCACTTTTCGAGGAATTCTGGAGGCTTTGTTTATTGGTTATTGTTTATTGGCTGACACCAGAGCAAAGAAACGACAATAATATGTATTTCATTTCCTCGAGTGGTAATCGAACCCACAAACTGTCACGCTTACAATCACACACTAGTGCCCCATGCGCCACGACTGGCCTCATAGTATACTGTTACGGTAACAAATTCACATTTGGAGAATTTCTACGGTAAAAAAGGGTACCTAATATATTATCTCTATATATAATAAGACAGTAAAAATATTTTGTCTGTACATTTAGTAATTTTGACTGAAATGGATAGAGGGGCACTTAAAAAGAATAATAGAAAGCAAAAAGATTTTTTTTGAATTTCTTGTCTGTCTGTCTACATATTTTTGTCCACATTTTTCTCTGAAAGTACTGAACCGATTTACTTGAAAATTTCACCAATTGCTTTGTTTTAACTCAACTTAACTACTAAGTTCATCAAAATCGGTTCATTAAAAAAAAGTTATCGTTATTTGAAAGAAGTCGTAATTAATTCGACACAGAGATAAAGAACGATCTTGAAAGAAATATCAAGTAAATACAAAGATTTTTTGGTTGGATCGTTCATATAATATATGNTCTTAAACAACATACAGATTACAATTTCCTTAATCAAAGTGTATGCTCTTAAGAATTTAAAGCCCTGTTTTACCACTGTTTTACAAGTTCCTGTTGAACTCAATATAAAAGATATAAAATATAATACAACGTTGAATATTTCTAAACTTGAAACTTTTTCCATTAAGATTATATAATACTAAAACAAAGTAAAAGACAAGGAGACAGCATATTTATCAGATATAGAAAATTAAATCTTAATTTTTTATTTCGTATTCACTTTTTCTTTGCTTAATTCTGTATCCGTTATTTGCCTGGATTGACAAGGACAATCTAGTGTCAAAACACTCCGAAAAATTTGAGACATTATATGTTAAGTGACGGAAATCAACGCTTTGACCTATATGCGGGGAGATTTCAAATAATTGATTCTCCCGAGTGAGGATCGAACTCTCAATCTTTGATTTTCAGTCCCACAGGGTCACTGTGGCCTCTATAACTTATTTAGATATGTATATTTTTTTAACTCCATGCTGTAAGCCGCACTTAGCAGGGTAGACAGTGGGAACCTGGGAACCTAGTAATAAGATACTTCGTTTCCATTAAGACATCCGTTCCCCCATATTACGCCGAATTTTCGTATACTAGTACCTACTAAAGCGTCTAATGCGGAAAAATTTGTATCTTTATTTTATTTTCACACCCTGTATTTTCGTTGGTTAAGGAGTTGGGAGCTGTCTTTGAATAATTGAGTATCTGAGTTATGAGAATCCTAAGTACAATTTTGTGTTGCGTTTCCTGTGTGATTTGATGTGATAAACTTAATCATTTCTTAAATTCTTATTCTTTTTTGTACTATTTAATTTTTTTATAACACATAACATAACAGGGTAGCCCGGAGGGCAGCTAGTGTTGAGATACTCCGTTCCCTAGTTTCCGCACAATTTTTGTGACATTGCAAATTGAGTGGCAGAACTTAATGCCGTACTTTGTCTTGTTGACAGAGAGAGAAAATAAAAACATCGAGGGATATCCCCTGAGTGGAAATCGAATCCACAACCGCAGCGTGTAGTTTTGTTAATGTGTTGGTATTGCACCACGACGACCTCGAGTTACATGCATTAAAATATTATTTTAGTTTTAATAAGTTATTTAATTAATTATTACCTTAATAAAAATACTTAAATATAATTTATTTTCATCTTTATTTATTTTAAATACGATTGTAAAAAATAAAAAATACCTGCTATTAAACTGAATTTGGTAATTTTATCTATATTTAATTTAATAAAGGTAAAAAATAACATTTTATTCAATTTGAATATAAAATAATTTGTTACTTATATCCAAGGGTCTCAGTACTCGAAGATATTATACCTAGTATTTAGACTCTCCGGACATCAAGACACTTCCGATATTGCATGTCGAATGGCGAAACTCAACGCTGCGCTTTGCTGCGTTATTGGTAGTTAAATTTTTATTTATAATATGAAAAAAATATAAATTTAATTACCCCGAGTAGGAATCGAACCCATTCGTCACACACTTATATCCCTGCGATGGCCTTAATATTATATAGATTAATATAAAATTAATATATTAAAAAAAAAACAATTTTCTACACAAGAGTATACGAACCACTTTACAAGTAACTGTAGAGTGTGTTTGCGCTTATTATACTTGTACTTGCGACTCTAACAATGACACTCGTTAAAGACAAATTTAATTACTAGCAGGATAGCAGGAAACTGCAGGAGTCTAGTGTGACTCTATATAATTAATAAATGCTTTGACGTTACATTATTTCATTGTAAATATTAAAATTAAATTAAATTAAATTAAATTAGCTTCATGCTGTATCCCGCACACAGCAGGGTAGGCAGAGGGAACCTAGTGTTAAGACACTCCGTTCCCCACTTTCTGCCGAATTCTGGAGGCATTGCGTGTTGAGTGGCAGAACTCAACGCCGCGCTTAACCTCGACACCAGAGCGAAGAAATGGAAATATAAATTTAAGTAAATATTTCATCTCCTCGAGTGGGGATCGAACCCACAACCAGTCGGTTTTGCAGTCACACCTCGTGCCGCTGCGCCACGACCGGCCTCATTGTAAATTGACAATATCAATTGTAAATATATGAGTGAAATAATAAATGCTTTATTGTTCCAATATATAGATATACTATATTTGAATCAGCTTCATGTTGCATTCCGCATACAGCAACGTAGGCAGGGGGAACCCAGTATTAAGACACTCCGTTCTCCGTTTTCCGCCAATTTTTTTGAGGCGTTGCTCAGTTGAGTGGCGAAACTGACTACTGGTATTTTGCCTTGGTGCCAGAGCAAAGAAATAAAAATATTAATAAATAATAATTAATTCTCTCGAGTCGGAATCGGACTCACAACCGTTGTATTAAAGTCACACCCTGTGTTCCTGCGCTACGATGGCCTCAAAATATTTGAATATATTTTTGATTGTTTCTTTTTTCATGAGCAGCGTTAAATTCCACCATTCAAGACGCAATGTTTCAGCATTATTAGGCGAATGAGAATGTAGAATCTTAACATTAGGTTCTCTCTATCCTGCTACGCGGGAAAAAGTGTGAAGCTGTTTATCTATTTTTTTTCGTTCTTACTTAGAGAAATCGCACCTTGGACTAAGAAACGCATCATTTCAAATTATTTAGTTTACCAAAATATATAAACTATAAATAATAATTTTAAAGATCACGCTATATACATACCAGTGTTTTAGCTGTTTTGTTTATTCGAAAATTTTATTAACATGCAATAATCTTCTTCATGTTAAAATATTCCGCAGTTATTAGACTCATATTTAGAATGTAGCTTGAAAAGAATATTTAAATATAAAAAAACTATTAAATTTGATCTAGTTCTTTGTATTTTATATGCACATAATAAAAAACTAGATCACATCACCTGTCCAGTCCATTTTTTTCTTTTCAAATTATTAGAATATCAACGCCAAAATGCTAATTAAAGCGGCGCTACGACAGTAGGGAAATGAACACGAGCCAGGAATCATGGTCCGCTGCTGTTAACTTTTATTATGTACCATTTAAAAGTGTGTCATCTAAATTAGATGGCTCTATTTGCAGAATCTCCGTTTCCACGACAGCCAGGAGTTGAGGACCGTACTAATTGACCCTTAACTTTAATTTATTTTGCCGTAATAAAATCTTCGAGTATTAAGACCCTTGGATATAAGTTACAAATTCTTTTATATTCAAATTGAGTAAAGTGATATTTTTATCGTTTATTAAATTAAATGAAAATATTATACAATTACTTATCTCAGGTTCCCTGTTCATACCCAGCTATTTAAAGGATCTAGCGTTTCTATTTCCGACGAAATCTCAAGGCATTGCATATTAAGTGGTAAAACATAACGCTGCATAATCTTATGTAAGTGTTTACTATGGAATTCCGAATTTTTGACAAAAAATCACATAAATAGTAAAAACAGTCAAAATATAGAGAACTATTTGCTTAGAATTCATTTATGCCTAAATTAATGTTTGGGATTAGGCGTTTTGCTATAACAGTAGACATTTCATACTTTCTGCCTAAATGAAAATTTATTTAAATTATATCTGTTAGATAATTGAATTTTTGAAACAATAAATTTTCTCTTCTTCTATGTTTTATATTAACTGAAAAAGAATAAACATTTGGTTTACGCAACACGTGATTACTCTACCTACAAGAAGTTTATTATAAACTTGTAAAGCACAGACAACCACAACGCTATTACGGCCTTCGTTATTTAAAAATAAGTTCCAGCTTAACAAACCTCATTAGAAGCCTGGTTTTTTCTATATCTCTCTTTATATCCATTTTACATGCGAGTATAAGGTAAACGTAGAGAAAATAACCACAAGAGACTCCGATTTTTATTTTTTGTTGTAATTTTAAACGGGGTTATAGGCAAAGATTAATAAAGAAATGTAGGCAATGTGCATATAGCAGGGAAAATTCTACTTAAAATATGTTTTTCATTCAAGTTTTACCTTAATGTAATATTTGTATGTATGAATTACGTTTTATATTCTTGCGCGACTGTAAAATCGACTTGTTGTGGGCTCGATCCCCATTCGAGAAAATTGTTGAAAAAGTTTATTTACATTTAAAATTTAATTTATTCGCTCCGATGTCGAAGCAAAGCGCGGCGTTGAGTTCCGCCACTTAACACGCAATGCCTCCAAAACACGGCAGAAAGTAGGCAACGGTGTGTCTTAACACTAGGTTCCCTCTGCCGACCCTGCTGTGTGCGGGATACAGCGTGAAGCCGATTTTTTTAATAATTTTTACACTATTCAATTTCAGTTTTGTTTTTTACTAACTTTGCTTTAATTTGCTCGTCATGCAAAGGAAACCTAGTATTAAAGTACTCCATTGTTCTCCATATTTCTCCCTTTTCATCTTTTAAAAGAAGAGATGTATGGAAAACACATATTTTAAAACATTTTTACCATATATATAAGGAAATATATTTCACAGATATAGGTTTAGAGTAATTACACGGTCCGATCAGCATGTCTGTTCATCTGTTGCGGCCGTACGTGCTAGCTAATTAGTGTCCCCATCGAGTTGCATGTGATTTATTTAACATTTATACGCCGAAGCTAACTACTGTGCTACCTTTTGTTGTTTTAATTTTGTTTGTGTTTTAACGATAGTCACGTTGTCATAGTTTAGTGAGCAGAAGCCTTAATTTATGCCTAAGTGCGGATTCAAATCAGTTTTTTTTTGTATTTTATTTGGGTACGTTTCGAGGAAAAGGAAATATTGATAATCGCTGGTAATATCAATGTTAAATATGTAGACCAGTTTGTTTGTATGTTTAATATTATTATTTAAATTAGCTTCACGCTGTATCCCGCATGTAGCAGGGTTGGCGAAACCTAGTGTTAAGATATTCCGTTGAATGAAAATATTCATTCCACCGAGTGGGAATCAAACATACAGCCGTCGCGTTACAGTCACGCCGTCGTGTCCCGGCGCTACGACGATTTCAATAATAAATATAGTCACGATTAATATTACTATTAGGTAAAAAATAATTTGAAGTAAAATAACTTAAGTAGTAAGTTAAATCTCTAAATTTTGTTAAAATTGAATGTCCTAAATAAATAACGAAATATAGATCTAAATATCAAAAGTTTCAAACAGATTAACTGAAATTATTTTTAATAAAAACAATATTAAATATACAGTCGTAACTATTTATCTCTCCGCATATTCTGCATTTTATAGGCACTCAAAATTCATCAATTTGTTCCTCATATTGATTTCATTTATTATTGACTTTGTTTATGATTATTTAAATATTATTAAATTACATAAATTATTGAATTAAACAAAGGTAGGCAAAGCGTGGCGTTGAGTTCTTCTTCTTGGGCAGGAAGGAAGGGTCTTAATGTAAATGGAGTGTTTTAACAATAAGTTCGCGGGTTCCCTCTGCCTACCCTGCTCTGTGCGGGATACAGCGTGAAATTAAAAAAAGAAAACAAAAAAAAAAAATACACAGAAATCGCAAAAATAACTTCAGGTCATAAATTTAAATAATATCAATTGCAAGTAATATTCGAAATCAATAACTATTTAATATTGCATATAAAATTTAATAATAATATTTAATCAATAGGTACATTTAAGCAGTTATTATATAATATTCTGTTTCATGAAATATATAGCTACATAACTGTCACAACCATTTATTCCATAAAATATTAACCTACTATTAAATATTATATTTTCCAATAAAGATACCTTCGCATTTATCATATTTATGATAATCACATGTTTAAAATATGTGAAGTATGAAATGGCGATCCGGCTGCTATTTACACCTGAGCGGAGCCGCGAGACTTCAGCAAGTAAGATAACGATGTAGGGTTGTCACTGATGCAAATTAGAATAATATATATTTATTTGTTTTAATTTTTAGCCTCACACTATGTACAGCATGTAACGATGTATGCAAAGGGAACATAGTGTTAAGACACTCCACTTGCAACTCTCTGTCTATGTATATATTTACGCAATTTTCTCATTTGTGTGTTTTTGAATATTTTCAAATCAAAAAAATAAAGAAAAAACAGTGATATTATGAGAAGTGAGTACTTATAAAGCAAGAGTAAGTTATAAGAGGACAAAGAAGAGACTTCGCTTGATCTTGGAGAACACAATATCGATACCGTATCAATGCAGATACCGTAGCATTTGGCACTCTGTTTTTTCTGGTTAGGCCCTCCACCAGGGATAGAGAGCGAGACAAAAAAGATACATTTTATTATATGCTTTATAAGCCTTTTGATTTCATATAAGAATTTGAAAGCAAGAACAATTCACCAAAACGAAAAAAACATCACATAAATATTGTTCTTATTATCTCTAAACTTTAAAAAATAATTAAATACTATATCACAGCAAATTCTAGGCCTCAATTATTATATAATTTGTATATACAGAGACACAACCCTAACGATGAACGTCTTGTACACTCAGAGGATGCGCACAGCTGTTTCCTTGGTAATATTTCTGCAGTTTGCTGAACTCTACTCTTAAATCCTTGTTATGAGTACTTTATTTTGAAATAAAACTCATTTCGATACGCGGTACACTTGTGTTATACTTTTGTGTAGTAAAAAGTTTTTGTGTATAATAAATATCTCCTACTGTAAGCTACCAGAGCAGGGAAATCAAAATAATTAAAATATAATCGTCAATTTAAAGTAAAGTATAACTTAACTTAGTATTATTTTTTTAGCTTTAAACTGAATCCCATATGTAGCAGGGTAAGCAGGAGGAGCCTATTAAGACACTCCGGATCCCATTTTGAGGCGTGAGACGTGTTGAGTTCAAAAACTCAATAACGCTCTTAGCCTAGACACCAGAGCGAAGAAATGAAGATATTAAATAATTCATTTCCTACAGTGGGAATCGATCCCACAACCTATCGTGTTTAGTCACACACTTGTGCCCGCCAACGACTGGCCTCAAATAATTTAATTTATATATATAAAAGGACATGTTCCTGACTGACTGAGGTAAGACGCACGCACAGCCGTAACCGCTGATAGTAGAAACGTGAAATTTGGACAGATGTTTATTTTCATAATCTGGACATTCATTAAAAATGGATTTTGAAAAATTTTAACCTTAAAAGCATGAAATAGGGGTTGAAAGTTTGTATGGAATTTTTATAAAATTTGAAATTAAGACTCTTAAAAATATTTCATTGAACACGTGTTTCATGGTTTTTTTAGAATTCACCCCCTAAGCGTTCAAATAAGGGGTTGAAAGTTTTTATTGAAAAATCTTTAAATCGCCACTGATTTTTATAAAAAAATAAATTCAGACTGTTAAAAATATTTTATTGAATACGTGTTTCATGGTGTTTTAGAATTCACCCCCTAAGCTGTGCGTGCCCACTAGTAAATATATAATTTGTTTGTATAAATGGGTGTCCGTTTAACTACAGCATCGAATTTCAATTATAATTCGATGTAATTACATCGACTAGATCCGATGTGTGTATATGTATTGTTCCGGGACATTGTCGGAAAGGACGAATACGATCACGCGATGACCACATTACTCCATTGAGATTTGGGATAGCTATCACTATCTATCTAAGATATTTCTGTGCGTTGATAATGGTATTAAGAATATACGTGTTTGTAAGAAATTAAAGAGGCCATCCCAACTCGGTTAAGTAAATTATATTTTATTTCTACGGTCTCATAGATACAGTATGATGTTGAATTCCGCCACTCAAAACACGTAGTGTCTAGAATTTACTCGGAAAGCAGAGAACGGAATCTCATGATACTGACTTCTCACTGTCTACCCTGCTATAAGTGGGACAAAGATAAAAAATATCGTAGTTAACCTTTAAAATGTTAAAGTACCCTCTGTCTACCCTGCTATATCGTGACGCTAAAAGTAAAATATAACGTATTGCATTTCCTCGACTAAGAATTGAATCCACAACCTGTCGCGTCTACAGTCACACGCTTGTGACCCTGCGCTACGACTGGTATCAACTAAATTAACATAACAAAAACTACTACTTTTGATTTAATTTACGCATCTTTAATTTTTCATGTTCCATACACAAAGATAATGTGGAAAGTTGAAAATAGAGACTTCAATAATAAATGTTCTAAGTCTATAATATAATATTATACAAAAATTATTCAAATTCTTCCCATTTATTCAACAGTATATGCAATAGTACAGTGGTACAGTCGTCACAGTCAGACAGTATAGACTCAAGAATGCAAGGAAAGTTCCACTGCGGGTATACCGCTCCGGCACTCGTTCGAACACGCCACATATAGTCACGCGATGTCCACATTACAAGGCGAGATTTCGTTTCAATCACTTTGTATCGGGGAATCTTTTGTGTTTACCATTTTCTGAAAATAATTTTATAGATTTTATTTTACTGAATTGTCACAAAATTTAAAATGTAATTTTTTTCCCATATTTATTTATATTTGTATTCTTCTCTTCTTTCCGTGTTATACTGTCAAAATATTTTTTCTTTTATCCGTAGTAGTTATAGGGAATATTGTTTTATTCTCTCCGTAATTCCCTATGGGACTGACATACTAAAAGTTAATTTTCTATCTCTAGTAGATTTATTGTATTAATTGATGTTGGGTTCAATTATGTTTAGGAAACTGAATATATATTGGACATTAACGACGATAGAATACACACTTTTTTGTTTGGACATGCGATTTTGTCTAGATATAAAATGTGATATACAATTACACATTGTTTTTACATAGCTTTATGTTATATTAGAGCCCTGTTTTCCGCATATAGCAGGATAGGAGAGGGAACCTAGTGTTAAGACACTCCGTTCTTCACTTTCCGCCGAATTCTGGAGGGATTGCGTGTTGAGTGGCGGAACTCAACGTCGCACTTTGCCTCGATACTAGAGCGAAGAAATGGAAATATACATTGAAATAAATATTTCATTCCCTCGAGTGGGGATCGAACCCACAACCAGTTGCGTTTACAGTCACACTTTGTGCCCCTGCGCCAAGACGGGCTTTAATTCAAAGCATTGCATAGTGAGTAGCGGAACTTATCGCCATTGTTTGATTTATCAGAGTAAGAACAAGAAAATAATTTTAATATAACATTCATCCGAGTCGAGATCCCCAACTATTGCGTCTACAACCAAATGCTATTCCACTGCGCCACGATGACCTCCTGATACTAGATTTTTTTTTGTTAATAAAAATATTTTTTTTGTACTTTATACATTTGTATGTACATACATATGTACCTCACGCGTTGGTTATTGAATCACTAGAGGATTCAAGGAAATTGATAAACATCTGTAGAAATAACCTTATCCATTCACCTCACGTACACGAATTCAGAAACTTACTCAATATTAGCGCTAACTACACTTTGTTTATAAATATTTAGAATCCAGAGTGCAGCTGAATAGAAACAGTATTTTGTTAATAGACTTCAATAAAAACTTTTAGATTAAAACTTTAATCGCTATAAGAACTGCCGTTCCAAAATAAGTACAAAAGTTGCGGTTTGATTTTAAATTTACATAATTGTACTACTACGTAGTCCAATTAAGGGAAAGTTTCGTGGAGAAACGTTCGTGGGCAGATAAGATTAGGTATTGCTTGTAAAGTGTTTTGTGCTACAGTCGAATTGGGAAAAGTCTAATATATAATAATAATATAATTTCGGCGACAGTGAGTTAGTTTGTAATTTTTAATATGTTGAAATTTGATTTAAAAGTGACTTATTGTCATAATGTTATACAGTTAATGAATAATTAGATATATCAAATATCTTAATCCGCTTCATAATATATCCCTCACACAGCAGGGTAGGCAGAGGGAACCTAGTACCACTTTCCGCTTCGAATTCTGGAGACATTGCGTGTTGAGTGGCGAAGTTGAACGTCGCGCTTTGCCTCGCGAAGAAATGAAAATATAAATTTAAATAAATGTTTAATTTCCTCTAGTGGAGATCGAACTCACAACCAGTCGTGTTTACAGTCACTTTGTGCCCCTGCGTCACACTGGCCTCATAACAAATATCTTATTATTCATTATATTTACGTAACTAGAAAATAATATCTATAATCTTGTTGATATTTCAAGTCTTTAGACTTGGCCCTTAGGCTACAGACAAAATGTTGGCTTATCAATTCTTTGACCAAATGAATCTAAGTATATTATGACTAAAACATTACTACTGAGGCCGGTCGTGGCGCAAGGGCACAAAGTGTGCCTGTAAATCAACTGGTTGTGGGTTCGATCCCCACTCGAGGAGATGAAATATTTATTTACATTTATATTTTCATTTCTTCGCTTTGGTGTCGAGGGGAAAGCGCGGCGTCGAGTTCCGGCACTTAACACGCAATGCCTGCAGAAATTGGCGGAAAGTGGGGAACGGAGTGTCTTAACACTAAGTTTCCTCTGCCTACCCTGCTGTGTGCGGGATACAGCCTGAAGCTGAAAAAAAAATAAAGAAAACATTAATATTTTTAATACTTCATGTAAATTAAACCACAATCACAACACGTACATAATATAATGTTATTTAGACACGTTCCATTTGCTCTAAGTGTATAGAGCTAGCTAGGGTGTTCATTGGTAAGTACTATGTATATATATTGTTACTATATCCAGTTCACCGACGACATAAACCTAGTGTTATAGGGTTAGAAACTTATGACGTCTGTCCGGGATAGCTGGAAGTATTTTAGCGTCAGCCTGACGCTAGTTGCAAGCCAGATACAATTTCACGGCGTGCCAACTTGCAAAATTCGTCGCGAAATTCTAATTTCATACAAAATACTGGGCTGATATACGGGATCGACTGTTCCGTGTAACGTGATTTTCGTCTTGAATTTTTGAATTTTTGGGAATGAAAAATTATAATTGGTAGGGGTCTTTTTTATTTTATCTGTATGTAGGAGGTAAGAGTAATTAACTTTATTATTAAAGTCCACTTAACACGTCTCAAATTCGGACAGATAGGGGGTAACAGAGTGTCTTGACACTAGGTTCTGTCCATATATCGGTATAAAATGAGACGCTAAATTAAAAACTGAATGATAAATAGTAAACTATGATGTTACCTTTTCCTTTTTTAGAACTTTCAGACTTAAAGCTTCTTAGAAAACGGACGAACGAAAGAGGATTTCATTTCTTAGTACAACACTCATTATTAATACTTTCTTCTGTTTCCATTTCTTATTTGTTCACGATTATCTATGTATACTATTTTATTATGGAAGTCATTAAAACAGTATTTTAGGTGTAAAACAATATATAAATTAATAATTAATTAGACACGCCGCCGTTCTTTCCCTAATTTGCGGCAAATGGTAGACGGATATCAAACTAATTTAATTACTTACCTTTCGTAAATATTAAAATTTTTTACCCAAAAACTCTTGTTAAATATGCTAAAGCCAGCAAACAAAAGTGGATAATCTGTTTGGTGTCCGACAAATTAAAGAAGCCGGCTGGGGCTCTTGTAAGATCAAAGGCACTTCGCCCTACTAATTGATCTTTGAATTTTGATGGCGCACTCCTAAATTCAACCTTAATTACCAATAAAATGAGAATTTTTACTTTACCTATAAACAGTATTTAAATAGTTCTCCTTGTATTTGATATTTCTTTTATGAAATTACGCTTTTACGCTGACCGTAATAATAACGTTTGAAAAGCTAATTTATACAACAATAAGAAAACTTGAAAGAACCTCCAGTCGACTGCTACTATTTGTAAATATAAATGGCAAAGAATATGTTGAGGGGGAAATATTTGTTGAAAAATTTGCTCGAATATCCTAAATATCCATTTTTAAAAGTTAGGGCTATTAATTATTTGTTAATTTTTAGAGTTTTGTACCTTTTAAGGAAAAAAGAATTTCTTATAAGATTTCTTTGTTGTCTGTCCGTCTGTCTGACAATAGCCTTTATCTCAGGAACTTGGAGATATCGAATTGAAATTCAAACCATATACCTAGATCTACGGCCCCATAATTTTCTAAAGAAAAAAACTTGTTTCTATATTTACTTAAAAACAGCAAAAAACCCGTATTTCGACATTATTAAGGGAATCAAAATTAATTGGATACTCCCGATTAACCCAGAATTATGGAATTTGGCAGCTGGCATCTACAGGTAGTATTAGTTTTAGAAAAAAATCTGAAAATTATACATTTGTGGTTAAATTAAAAAAAAATAATAGCCTTAAGGCTATTATTTTTTTTAAGGGGGGCAGAATTTGTTATTGAAGCCGCTAGTTTCAATAAGGTATCAGATGAAAGGGTTCTGGCTAAGCTAATTAATAAGAATTTCAGAAAAAGCTCGAGACCTCAGATGAATATTTTTAGTACGGCAAAGTGCTGCGTTAATTTCTGCTATTCAACAGGCATGTTTTGAAATCTGACGGAAAGTACAGAACGGTGTGTCTTGAAAAACAAGAGAAGAAGAGAATTCTTTTATGCAAAATGACCACTTTATACACATACCTACTATATATTTCTTTCAAAGTTTCAGTAGAACATGGCAAAAGTTGCGGTTCGTCGCTGTCATTATATGAAATTATAATAAAGTAATTGAAATTCTTGTGACCAGGCGACGTTGTTCCAGGAACCCCTTACGTGTATACCTCGTGGAGGGTAATCTAACAATCCGGATTTTTCCACAGATTATATATTTTCAATGATAAGCTATATTCCGATTTAAATTTATATTATATTTCATTTGCTATTATAATTTTTCCCGACTGCTAAGGAAGGGTTATGTTTTTCGCGCGTATCTTGTATGTATGTAATATTCTTTATTACCTCATATCTCCACAACCTCTGAACGGATTTACACAATTGAGGTATCGTTAGATTCGTATTAGAAGCCCAAGTGATCTCAGATAGGTGACGTTAAAAAAACAATCATGGCAGCTGTGGGATCCCATTGGACTCAGTGAAAAAAAAAAAAATTTCGTTTCGAATACCACAATATGGGTATCAAATTCAAGAGCTTAATACGAGGATTTCAAAAAGGTATATCATGACTATCATTACTTTAATAAATCCTAACAAAAAAGTGAAAAATAAAAAAATATTTGTAAAAACAAAAACCCCGACTGCATAAAACTAAAAAAAAATAAACAAGCCCAATAGTTTATTAAGATTAACAGTCGGGACCTATAAGTGATTCTTTAATCAATAAAATCTTTACCAGGAACCCTATAATTGAAAGAGGTCACGACTGTTAATCCTAATAAACTATTGGGCTTGTTTATTTTTTTTTAGTTTTAAGCAGTCGGGGTTTTTGTTTTTACAAATATTTTTTTTTATATTTTTTATTAAAAAAAATGTGCGTCTCATTATAAATTTAATAGATGCTACCTGCAGCCGGCAATTTATGTTGACGGCATTCAAATCCCATCACAGGCTGGGGGCACGGGGACAGGCTGCTTAAAGAATCCAAAGTTACCACACAATATTCAACATCAACAACATCAATTCAACATTCTGATTGCCAAGTTATGCGGGAAAAGGCGTGAAACTAAATAACACTACGGATTTGAATAGTATTTTAAAGGAATGAGGCCAGTCGTGGCGCAGCGGCACGAGGTGTGACTGTAAAACCGACTGGTTGTCGGTTCGATCCCCACTCGAGGAGATGAAATGTTTACTTAAATTTATATTTCCATTTCTTCGCTTTGGTGTCGAGGTTAAGCGCGGCGTTGAGTTCTGCCACTCAACATGCAATGCCTCCAGAATTCGGCAAAAAGTGGGGAACAGAGTGTCTTAACACTAGGTTCCCTCTGCCTACCCTGCTGCGTACGGGATACAGCGTGAAGCTGATTTATTTTATTTTTTTAAAGGAATGATGAGAAACTGGTTGCAGATCCAAAATCTTATCTGACTTATACTTATATATAATTTTAATGTAAAAAAAGTAGATAAATATTTCTGCTTTATATAATTACATAAAATATTGGATTCCAGTTTAACTTGATAGCGGAGTGTTTCTCTTCCTCTAAATAAACATCGAGGATATTCATCATATCAGATATTTAAAAAAAAGCCGATTATTTTATGCCCCAGTAAAGTGTATAATAAATATCTTATTATATTAAACTTGGAACATCAATTGTCTAGTTAGAAGAGCTTAAATTCTGTGCGAGTGTTCACTTAAGGGGATTATTGCCGGTACCTTAGCCGAAGTTATTTGCTAGGAAAACTACCATTCCTTTAGATTGTTCTGTAACTTACTATTTTATTTATTATTAAAACTTCAATTTTGTAAATTGATTCACCTTTTTATGTGATCGGATTTTATATTTACTTATTTTATAAAAAAAATATATAAATACTCAACTTATATTACAGGACAGTGTTGTTTTTTCAGGCTGTCCATTATTTATCTATTGAAAGATATATATAGAATATATATTTTAGTATTTTAAAATTATGTCGCCGTAGCAAATGAATGAATATACGCGTAAGTTCAAATTTATTTCTAGCATAAGTATGTTTCTGTATTGCTGTTAGATGAAGTCGAGTTTCCGAACCCAAGATGCAATATCATTGTAATAACTATATAATCAAGAAGCTAATTTCTTGCTATATTTCGTATATAGCAGGATAGACAGATGGAACCTAATGGTAACACATGTATTGCAAATTAAAATTTCTCCAAAAGATTACCCACGATCACAACGATAAAAACACGAGCCAAAATATTGTTTATTAAATAACATTTCAAACATGTTCGGGAAGTCAGTTAAATTTGGTGCCGTGACTAGGTCAAATGGTCAAACAGATTTACTATAAAAATGTAGAAGTATACGTTTATAATTTATTGTCCGTGAAATGGAATGAGATAGAGAAGGTACTCTCGACGCAGAGGCACGAGCGTTACTGTGAATGTTGTAAATATTTAATATTTTCATTTCTTCGCTCTGGTGTCGAGGCAAAGCGCGGCGTTGAGTTTCGCCACTCAACACGCAATGCCTCCAGAATTTGGAAAATGGTGAACGTAGTTGTCTTAATGGAAACGGAGTAGTAAACTAGGTCCCTCTGCTATAGAATATTACGTGAAGATAAAATAAATATTCGGAAGTTCTACATACTGTAACTGCGCCCTACTCGTGCTAAGCATAGCACGATCCTCATGGGATTTGTGGGTACATCAATATATTTTTGCTCGCATTACATTCAATTTTTAATACAAGGGCCACAATAATAGTGTTGTTCGTATCATTTATCTTCGAAGATATCCTAACAAATCTTTTTCTGTAACAACGAGATTGATGTTAGTACAAACCGTCATGAATTAAAGATATGCTTCCTTTTTGTTGATAAACTTTCGTTACAAGAACTGAGCTTAGGAAACTTGCGAATAATAATAAGGGATGATGTAAATAGCTATGACTTAATTGCGAAACATAACAAATTAAAAAAAACTAATAAGTTTGCGATTGAAATGGATAAGATTCGAGACCATAGTGGCGAAGGGCACAATGGTACGACTGTAAGTGCGACGATTGTGAATGATATATTTAATATTTTTATTTCTTCGCTCTGGTACTGGTTGGCTTTAGCCTGTATCTGGATCGTGGCACAGTGCGGCGTTGAATTCCGCTCCTTAACACACAATGCCACAAGAGTTACGCGGAAAGTGTGGAACGGAGGTGTGTAAATCGGAATGGAATATCTTAACGCTAGGTTCCCAGACTCCCTATACCTAGCCTGCTTTGAAATCCTGTGGGATACAGTGTGAATGTAAAAAATAAATAAATTTGAATCCATCGTGGTATAGTGGAACAGCATCTGGTTGTAAGCATGGCCCTTGTGGATTCAATCCCCACTCGGAAAAATGAACTATTCAACGAAACGCCAAAACAAAACAAACCGTGGCCCTGTGTTCCGCTTAACAAACAACTTTTCTAATTGAAATAGAAATCAAAGAACGAAATGTTAAACATAACTTGGCGGCAAGAACTTAACACTAAGTTCTGCCTTGTACTTGAAACATGCCTCAGAATGGAAATCGAATCTCGATCTATCGCGTCTATCACGACAGCATCTAGTTTTGTAGACCAAACCCGAACCGAACAGGACACGGATTAAATAACAAATCCAACATTGAACATTATGGCAACAGATCAAACTGTTACTGCTTTCGTTGATTTTCCAATTTCCCGTGTTGCAGCGTAGAGGCAAATAGGAATGCGTGCCCAAATCACATTCAGATGAACAGCGCTGAACGTGCAGTTTTAACTGACGGACGCGATTGGACTGCAATTAAGTTAGTGAAAAAACTTCTAGTTTCATTGTAGAATAGTTATTTATTTGTTGAATTGTAAAAAAGTCTGTTTTTTTTTAATATTTATTTATACTTATTTCTTTGATAGAATAATAAGAAAACAAAAATTGAACAATATGTATTGGTTATACCTTGCTCTGACACTCCTTATGCTACACCATCTTTACAGTATGCAGCGTCTAATAGATACTAATATTGACGGGTTAGATTCACAATGTAGAGAATGAATTATTAATATTTTATATTTATATTAATATTTTTATTACCTCGCTGGTCGTCACTCCATTTAGTGTCTAGTTTCTAGATTATATATAATGCATTTAAACCAGTGCCTAGAAACTCCGAAACTCCGACTTTTTAGATACTGGTTTAACTGGTTTACAAAAATTTCCTAGAGTAGGAATTGAAGCCACAACCAATCGCGTATCAGTAATACACTATATCACTGCGCCTCAATGGTTCTAATAGGAATAAATTATTTATCAAACCTAAAGAAAACTTATACCGAAATTGCTTATGTCACTTGAGTGTAATATTAAGATCACTTTGAAAATGTAGGTAGGTAGTTTTGACACAAATTGTTATCATTAAAAGTTGTCATTAAAAATTAATACCTTCATTAACAATCTCATATAAAGCAATTTTTAGACTACTTTAAATTAAAAACTGGATATTTTCTATACAACAATGTATTTTTTTTATTAACAACATAACAGGTTAGTGGCTTAGAGGCTAGTTGCGGCGCAAGGGCACAAAATGTGACTGTAAAATCGACTGTTTGTGTGTTCGATCCCCGCTCGAGGAGATGAAATATTTATTTAAATTTATATTTCCATTTCTTCGCTCTTGTATTGAGGCAAAGTGTGGCGTTGAGTTCCGGCATTTAACGCGCAATGCTTCTAGAATTCGGCGAAAAGTGGGGAACGGAGGGACACTAGGTTCCCTCTGCCTATCCTACTGTGTGCGGGATACAGCGTGAAGCTGACTTTTATGTTGTTTGATTAAAATAGTAGCTTGACTGTAGCTTAGGTAAAAGAGTAAAGAATACTATAATAATAAAAAGATTATGTAACACTTTAGATAGCATTTACTATTTAAACTAAATACTTGAAAAATGTTAAATCAAATAGCTATATATTATTTAAAAAAAAAACAATTATAATGTAGTAAAGTGCTTAATTTCGAATTTTATAGTTGAATTTCTATTTTCTACACTCAACCGCTGATACTCGTATGCTTTGAATGCATCGCTCCACGATTGTATTTTAATCAATTATATTTATTACACCGTTATTGTACTCATCATTACTTTGAGGCCAGTCGTGGCGCAGGGGCACAAAGTGCGCCTGTAAATCCACTGGTTGTGGGTTCGATGCCCACTCGAGGAGATGCAATATTTATTTACATGTATATTTTCATTTTCTTCGATCTGGTGTCGAGGAGAAAGCGCGGCGTTGAGTTCTGCCACTGAACACGCAATACCTCCAGAAATTGGCGGAAAGTGGGGAACGAAGTGTCTTAACATAAGGTTCCTTCTGCCTACCCTGCTGTGTGCGGGATACAGCGTGAAGCTGAAAAAAAAACTTATGCACGGACGTACACTATAGTTTTATAGCGGTTTTTGAAATACGGTCGGTAATAAAAAGACGGCCTGTAGGTAAAGGGCAGACGTTGGCCGCTACTTCCGGCTGCCCAGAGAGTTTTCCGATTCTCCGTAAGTACATGGCTGTACACATTTCTTTGCGCTGGAACCAAATTTAAAATGGTACCAACATTTTTGGTGGGAAGTTAACTTCCGACGATGCCTGGAATGGCTCCGGGAACGCTCTCTGAACTTGAATGGTACCGAATTGTGACGTACCTGGGTCGAGAGTTCAGATACCTGCTTGGTCAGGAGTTGGATCTGCTTGGCCATTTCTTCCAACATGGAGGGTGCAGGGGGTGTGGCCATCGCAGACGTGCTTGCGACTTGTGGTGATGAGGGTGCTATTTCGTGCACCTTGTCTGCCAGGTCAGCTAATTTTTCTATAGGTAGATCAGGCTGCGAAGCTATAACAGTTTGAATATTTTGCGGTAATCTACTAGACCATAATGTTTTTAAAAAATCTTTGGGGACAGACAAACCCGCAAGATCTTGTATGTATCGCAGAAACTGCGATGGCTTGCGATCACCTAGCTGCTCATGCCTCAGCAACTGCATCACCTTCTTTTCCTGAGACGCAGATAATCTTTTAATTAGCTGCGTTTTAAGAGTGATGTATTTATCCGTCTCGGGAGGAGAAATTATAATATCCTTCACCTCGACAGCAAATTGATTGTCCAACTGAGCGGCAACGTAATAAAATTTTGTAGCATCACTTGTTATATTAGATAAAGCAAACTGACCTTCAATTTGTGAAAACCAAAGGGCTGGTTCTTCCGGCCAGAATGGTGGAATACGCACGCCAATCCTACAAACGTTGGATGTAGTCGCGTCCTCCATCGTGTACTAGAGGTCACCTTGCAAAGGTCGTCAAAATGGCCTCTTGCCGTTTTTAATCTTCTCGCCAGCAGAAAACGTAGATATTTAACGTAGTGTTCACTAATTTCGGGGTCACCAATATAGCGGTTTTTGTGAACTACGCTATTTAATAATATTCTATATTTTCAATTATGGAGTGAAATTAAATTTCCAAAATTTTGTGGAATAATTGTCCAAATTTATTTACACTTTAAGAAGATACACAAGAGAATAATTTTACACACTCACAGAAGGAAATAAAGAAATTTAAAGAAATAGTAAAAGAAACAGATAAGCGAAACAGATACGTATTAGCAAGAAGATAAGGCTTAAAATTGAAAACAAGCAATGAGTACAATATTAAAACAAGTGAACGTCGCAAGCGATAGTAGCCGACTCTTTACTCGTAGCTAGCAAGCAGGCTACGTCACGCACAGCAAAAAAACTCGAAACAAGTTTATCTTGCGAATGCGCTGCGTGCGGATGAATTATAATAAATATAAATATTAACTTTAGTTTTAAGTAAATTTGAAAATAGAATATAGTGTAGTATTTGTATATATTATTATTAATTAATTTTATTAAAAGTTAATATTCACTACAGTTTAATAGATTTTGAATTAATTTTGATTTGGCTTGTACTTATTGAAATATGACTTTTTATTAAATTTTAATTTTAAAACCTATTTTTTTTATTATAATAAATATTTCTTAAAATGAACTCAGATATTTTCTTGATGTCGTTAGAAAAAATTATGTGCTGAGTGAGAGTAGAGAAATTAAAATAATTTATTCTTTCGAATAAAGGTTGAAACCACGTCTATTACGTTTGTCCTTCACCAAAATGCATCACTAACTTATAAAATACGTAATGCCTCTATTTAATTGAAAATTGGAGAACGGAGTAATATAACACTAGATGATTCTATCTATTTTTACTCAAAAATGCCTAGATTAAAAAGCAAGAACTAATTTCAGATCAAATATAGACCGAAACAAAGCAACTTGATTGAGGTGAGTCAATTAGTGTCTGCTTGTGGACGTATTTGATAAACAGATGAAATGTAAAGCGGAGTTTCAAAGGTATTCTAAAAGCGATAATAAATGACAGTGGATATTTAATATTGTATTTTGTGTCGTTTGTTAAAGAAACTTTCATTATAATAATTATATTTCAATAGGAAGTAAGTGTGGTAAAGTAGACTAGGAGGTAGATGCTAAGGCTAAGTTTATATAGTGTTCAATTTGTTTATTTTTTAGCTACATTGCAGGGTAGGCAGAGGGAACCTAGTGTTAAGACACTCAGTTCCCCACTTTCTGCCGAATTCTGGAGGCAGTGCGTGTTGAGTGGCAGAACTCAACGCCGCGCTTGTCCTTGACACCAGAGCGAAGAAATGAAAATATAAATGTAAATAAATATTTCATCTCCTCGAGTGGGAATCGAACCCACAACTAGTCGATTTTGCAGTCACACTTTGTGCCGCTGCGCCACGACTGGCCTCATTATTATTCAGTAATAATCTATTTAAAATATTTATGTCTTGTTTGTGTATTTTTCATAAATGTATATCGTATAATAAGTGACATTGGTTTTACATGGGAGGGTTTTGCCCCAAATACATTTGATGAAGATAATCAAAAAAATAATATTTTTTTATTAAGAAAACGTTTAAGAATTTGAACTAGTTTGAGCGGCATATAATAATAACTTTGCTCATATAGTATTATAATTATTTATTTTATATATCTAATAATCTATAATAAATCAGTACAAATATGTATGTCCATTGAATATATTTGCAAAAAAAAAAATATTAAACAAAGAAAAAGGCCAATTCAATGTGAATCTATGGTTTTTAAAATTTCTCATACTTAATTAGCTATTAATGATATAATAAGGAAGGGTATAATCAATATTTATTGATTTTGAAGACTTGACTTTGGGGCTACAAACTAAACTATTACTAAAGCAAGCTAGACAAAGGAAACCTGGGAACCTAGTGTTAAAACACTCCGTTCCCTTTAAGAAACTTGTTTTTACCCATACAATTTTCAAGGTATTACGTGTTGGGTGGCACAACTCAAAGCCGTAATTGCTGTTGTGATGATGTATATATACGAAATATGAAAAATTGGTTATATTAATAGGTTATGTTGTCAGAATAATTCGTTAGGTACAATAACGAAAGTAACGAAACTGACAGTTTCGTCCAATCAAAACGATTCTTTATTCAATTGCTTCGTGCAATTACGTTAGCGGAAAGGATAAAATGAAACGACAGTTTTTACTTGCACTCCCTATCTAATATAAATTGATATGTAGACCTTTAGTTTTAAAACTATCAATAATATAATAAGAATGTAAAATATTATCTTTATGTATATTATACCTTTTGCGAATGGCAAAACCCATTGTCGTTCTTTGTATAGTATAAGGAGTAATCAGTTACAAAAATAAATTAAAATCAAATAAATCAGTTTCGCGTATCCCGCGTACAGCAGGGTAGGCACAGGGAACCTAGTATTTCGACAAGCGGAACTCAAAACCAGGCTTGGTGGTCTTGGTGCCAGAACCAAGAATAATAATTAATTCCCTTAAATGGGAATCAAATCACAACCACTGCGTTACAGTCTCACCTTCGTGCCTCTGCGCCATGACTGATTTTCTTATAATAGTCATTCTACTAGATAAAATTTGAACCCACGATGAATCATAAATTTGATAACTGAATCACAATGGTGTCAAAAACTATTAGCCTCATTATTCAAGGGAACCTTATAATATAATGGTAACTAATAAAATCATCATCGAATAAGGGATCGACGCACGTTACTAATTTAAACATTATTCAGGATTTCAAGCTGTTCACTTCAAATCGCTCGCTATTAATCTTGTATAAGCACCTAAACTATTAAAGGTTTTACTCGATAAGTCCCAAAACTAACAGATTAGACGGGAGCAACTGTTGATACTCTCATCTTATTTACATGAAATTATTAAACTGCTGAAGCGTCGTAGCAAAGTTAGAGCATATTCACATAGACTTGTATCAAGCGTTTGAGAACATATAGCTTATTGGTCAGAGCGCTTGGACGGTTTCTAGGAGGCGTGGGCTCGAATTTCGCTAGGTTAAAATTGTATGCTTTTCTATAAAAGTTTTTTTTTTTGCTAAATGTGGAATAACACTTTAAAAATGTTAAGCATATTCGTATACATCTAGCATATCTATTATATTATAAAAGATTTAACTATTGCAAAAATAAGAGTAGGTATAGGAGTAGGTTATTATATAATTTAATATGTGGCTTATTGTATTATTCTAATTGTATGAATTGTCTTTTTTTTTAATTATGATTGTTTTTGTTTTAATAATTATTTCTTTTAAGTGTTTTTAATTGTAACAGAACCAGACCGATATACGAATTTTCTTTTAATACTATAAGTTACATGTATTGTTGATGTGTCAATAAATAAATAAATAGGTAGAATGTTATACAAAGATTTTTTTTATATTTTTTTTTTTTATTTATTACTATCAAATATCCATACAAATATAATTTACAATAATAAGGTACTACAAAAAACCACGAAGGTTTGTCTCGAGTACCATAATTCGTCTAAATTATAAATTTAAATAATATTTCTGTAATAGTTCATTTAAACTCCCCTCAGTAAGTTTACTTTTTATTTTAGTGTCCAAGTAATTTATTAAGTAAGGAACCATGTATGCCCTGGTGCGCTGTCCGTATTTGTTATTAGCTGATAATGAAACTAATTTATTTTGTGTCATATTGCGTGTTGCAATTTTATGAGAAATTTTAGTTTGAAACTTCGAGTCAAAATAATTTTCTTTTAATACTGTAAATTTTATTTTATCATAAATGGGAATAACTTGGCAGTATTTAAATAGAAAATTTTCTTCAGTAATCTCTTGCAGTTTGATTTTTAAAGGGACGATGTTTTTTAATATTCTAACTTGTAACTGATGTATGTGACTCAAGTATGTTTTGTCAGTTCTGCCATAACTGCTAAGTCCATATGAAATAATTGAATCAGCTAATGCGTTATATAGCATCATCTTAGTCTTATACGTTAAACTATTTTTTATAATGAAAATATTTGCCAAAAATGATCTTAATTTATCACATACATAATTAATATGCTTATGCCAGTTAAAGTTGTGATCAATTGTTAATCCTAAATATTTATGGGATAGTACTACTTCAATTGGAGGACAACCGCAGTGATTACTGGGGTTGTGCAAGCAGCTGTGAGTGTGGGCTATAAGATTACAATTCATATCGCTACCTACTTTAAGGTTTGGTGAATGAATATGTATCAGTTTAGTTTTTTGCGAATTTAATACAAGATGACTATCATGACACCATTTGTTTAACATATCGAAGTCTTCCTGTAATAACGTTATGCCTTCATTCACGTCTTTAGCAGCTACAAGCATACAAGTATCATCAGCGTATTGATAAGTTATACAATTATTAAATATTTTACTCATTTTATTTATATAAGCTATTATATAAAGTGTAAAGGACTGAGCCTTGAGC